>JAVQJG010293026.1:0-11639 GCA_036024015.1 Craterocephalus amniculus | reverse complement strand
GCAATCAATGAGTCATTAATTGTAATGAAATTACCACTTTTACCACATACTATACCACGTAGAAAACCATTTTTCTTAGAAAGATTAAAATAATATCAGGTATAGTTCCTTTAAGCGCTCGCGCAGCACCAGCTCCGAGCTGCAGTCTGAGCAGGAGACGCTCACCTTCTCCATGTTCAGAATGAGGATGCAACAAGCTGCTGCTGATCCTGCCCTGATAACTGCTGGATATAAATTATATTTACCAAGAGGGAGGATAAAACTGTTAAAAAGTGACATGTTGGACTCTTAATTAATCAAAACTAAACTAAATAAAGAAAATGGATTGATAATTAAATAATATATAATGTATAAAAAATAAAACTGAGAGGTTTTATGTTAAAAAAAGTAAAACTGTACCTGTGACTTTTTGGCATAAGATGTAATGACTTTCAGTAAGTTAAACTTTCAAATTCTCTCTGTATCATAATTTTCAGTTAGTACTTCTGATTGCTGAAGTATTGAGTCATTCTTTTGCATTATTTATCATCTATTTTAACTTAAAATTTCATTTTTCTCTACGATTTGTAGCCACATCGTTCATATTTGATGCAATAAAAAAAAAAAAAAAATTTCAGACACTATGAATGATCGTGATTAATAATCGTGATCACAATATTGATCAAAATAATCATGATTATTATTTTGACCATAGTCGTGTAGCCCTAATTTGAAGCATCGATTTATATTTCCTGTCCTGTTTTAAGCATTCTCAAGAAGACATGTGTGACCTTTTCTGTAAAAAGCCCGATAATGTAAGCGAGACATGCAGGAGGTGGAGAGGTACTAAATGACCTTGGCAACTTTGAATATCATGAAATTGTTTTCCTACCATGTCAGGAAATGGGGAAAAAATATTAACCACTGCCTATAAGGATGACGGACTGTTAATGCATCTGTGCCTCAGGATCCTACCAAAGCTATAACGATGCACTATGTACGACCCCCTGAAGGGACTGATCAATAAGTCACTGCAATGAAGTGGCACATCGATTACACCAATGACAGGGCATTTACAGGTTTAATCTGTATAATGAGCGTAACCTTTTCTTTCAGCCACTTGCCTTCTGCCTGGCACAAACCTGTACAGGGCCACCAGGGACCGGAGAGGAGCTGAGAGCGAGACAAGAAGAATGTTTGAGTGCATGCATATTGTTGGGAGGTGTCTTAGAAGAGAACGAGAGAATACGAGATAATTCAGAGAAAATGCACGGTCGAAAAAACGCTAAACCAGAAGAGTACAGCGCGGTTAATGTGACACCTGTGTTTGTGTTTGCATCACAGCTGTAGGTAGGATTGTGGTGCAGGGGGAGGATCATCATCAGCACACATTCATATGCGGCGTAGAGGAGCCGCCGGTGATTAATGTGTGTCATGGTTAACTCCAGGCTCTGCAGTCTCTACAGCATTTACAGTGTGTCCTCCTCCTCTCGCTTTCACAATCGTTCAAGGCTGAGCAGCATCTTCAGCTGTTTCTTTATGTCCTGTTGCAGTGGAAATAGTTGCTATTCCTAGTGCGTCTTGACCCACGTCATCTCTCTCTGCTAAATCTGTATCTGTATGACGACATAAATTCCATCGCAGATGTCACAAATTGTTGCATGTTAGACAGTTTAATTCTTATAGACTTTTATACACATGGGAACAATTTTGTGTGGCTGGTTTAACTATAAAAGGTTATTGGAGAAAGTCTTATTGTGTTTTTGTGGAAACTTGAGCTGTGATAATAAAATTTTTTTCGACAGCAACATTTGGATTATAAGATGAGACTTGACTTCACATCTTCACTGTTATGAATTTCAGTAAAATGTTTTAAAATTAAATTTCGTATAATTGCATGCCTGAAATGTACTTGTATGAAACTTTTCAAACAGATGTATAAAAAAGGGAATAAACTGTCAAATAGAAAAATATAATAATGAAATAAAACCAAAACAAAACAAAAAAACTAGAATCGTGTTGGAATTAACTTGTAAATTGTTATGGCTCTGAGAGCCTGTCTGCAGAAGATCTCACAGCATGGTAAATGTGTTACCCCATCAATGGCTGCAAAAAATGTCTCTAGGGCACAAAATGCTCTGAGCATGTTGTCAAGGGAATATTACTGCAGTGTTATGATGTGTTTTTATTCTGTCAGTCTCATCCCCAAGGGCAGGAACCTCACTCACAACTGTGCTGCCTGCTGGTTCACTCCACGAGAAATGCTTTGGAATATACAGTACAGCACATAGACGTGCAGACGCATAGACAGCAGATAAACACTAATGCCAGTATGCACTTACACACACACACACACACACCCTGTCACCTTCAGAAAGTTGACTGCTTGCAGCTGAGCCAAGTTAAATGCTGCTTTGCCAGTCTATCTTTGCCACCCCACCCCTCCACCATTCCCCCTTTCCCTGGCCCCCTCCCCTCTACTCATCTCTTTGACTCCCAAGGACAAGGAGACCCTCTGTACAATGGGACACCATTTATCACCGCAGGAACAATTACTGGAGACATTTCATTGTCAGAAAATTTCAAGCCATTCTTCCCCCATCTCTCTTCCTTTATCTTTTCCCCCTGCCCTCTCTTCCTCTTTACTTCTCATACTCTTGCCATCCCCTTCTCTTTTCTTCCTCCGTTCATCTTCTTTGTCTCTTTGCATGGCTCCCAGGGAGCTCTGTTGCAGCTCAGACTCCCAATAGTCCAAGCATATCACTGCAGATTACAGCACGGAGGTGGCGGAGCACTGTATTATATCTCATTGGATGCCCCTGACAAACTTTTTTTGCCTGGTTCTAACAATGGGATCCTTTTTTCCAAAGGAAACTCCTGGAAAATTGCTTCTGATACTGGATTTCCAGCCCTGTGCTTTAATAAAAGCTTTTAACATGGATGAGTGTGAAGGGGTTGGAAGACAGTCAGTTGTCCAGTATTTCTATTTGATATTAAATACCGGCTCAAGTCTTAATAAATTAGATCCCAGCACAGCAGAAAAGGATTTACATGCTAAATATGAATTCAGTAATATTCCTTGATTTATTTTTTACCAATAGTTTTGTTTTGCCTTTAGTACGTTGAACGTTAAAACATTCAGTCTGCATTACAGAACAAATATGCTGAATGTAGCATAAACTAAGGGGAATACTGTACAACAATAACAAAGCAGGAATGACACGTATAGTCTTGTTGAGCAACTAACTAAAATGTCATCCTTTGCTCCTTCTGTTCTGAACTGACAAATCTCAAAATGCTTAATTCAGATTATCTGCTTAGCTGAATGATCTGTTTTCCTGCAACTTTGCTTTACTTAATGAATCTTTATCTGAATCCTGTTCCCAAACTCCCCTGGATTGTAGTGGATCACATCTAACACATCTCATATGATTAATCAATATATTTTCTCATTGAACAGTTAAATGCATATTTGTAGATGCAGATCTAATCGTGTGGAGCAGCACTGCGGGTTGCAAACATTAGCATCCTTTACATCCATCATTGTAGAATGTAAATCGGCCTGGCAGTAATTTCTATGCAGCTGCTGATATGATCACAATTAGTTGATTTTTAATGACTAATGACATTTGAAAAGTGCTTGGGTCTGCGCTGAGACATAGAGGGCAAATTGTCTCCCTTCAGCATATCGCAGCACGCTCCTGTGGTGAAGGCAGCAGGTCTAAGTCAGAATGGAATCAGGTTGAGTGAATGTGTGTCCATTTCTGTCACTCTTCAGACTGGTAGAGAAACCCCGAGGCAGTGCCTGGGGGCTGCTCAGTGGGTTCTAACGTGCCCTTGAAAATCTCCAAATGTGTCTCAGTACCGGTTTACAGCCACAGGTTAAGCATGTACAGGTGCATGTGTTCAAGCACACGCTTGTGAGAGCAGCTCATGATGGTCAAGTTTATATCAATGCAAAGCCACTGGAAACATTTTTTTTCTACCTTGTTCAATCAGGACATGAGACATGAGGACAGTGTGGCCTTTCCATCTCTAGTGTTTTGTTCCATCTTTTTTCAAGCTGAAGTCTCTGAGGTTTTGAAAGCAATATTTTGAAAAGTTGAAAATTATAAATTCATCCAATTTTGAGATTTGAATTTGAACTGTTGTAGTAACACTAATGGCCCATTTATGCTCCCTGACGAACGTGGGGATGGGACGTCTATTAGAAACGTTTCCATGCGTATTTTATGTTGCTACGACTGACCTCCACTAGTGGGCAGTGCTGAGTTTGTTGTTAACTCTGCGATACGTTAGTTTCAGACACCGGTTGGCGGCACTAACGCGCTGCTATAAAGTTGTTTCTAACCACCACCAGACCCTGAACACTGTGGAGCCTTATTTCTTAAGTTGTTGCATCTTCTACGGATTTTGCCCTCGTCTTCATTCTTCTTCTACGGTTTTCCTCTTCCCTTTACTCCTATTCTTCTCCTCCGGTTTGTTTCTGCTCAACACTGCCACCGTGGTTTCCGGTGGTATTACTCCGTCTTCTGCGTAAGGTGAAGGATGCACAAGGAGCCTGAAAATGCACCAATTACTTGCCTAGTTAACGCAGAAGCGTACGAAAATGTCCGTGCATCTGCGTATCCTTCATCTGCTTCGGGCATAAATGGGCCTTATTCGTAAGCATACCCCCCCACACCCCCAAAGAGTAGGCCCTTTTAGTTTGTAGACCACCTGAGATACTGGCTTTTACTGCAAGCATTACTGCGTGCCTTGGGAAGGAAGAGAAGGGGGACAGGAGGACAGAAATGGTGAGGTGGGGAGCTATGGAATATGTGAAACCGCTGACTGACGGTGAAAAGAATATTCCTCTGCATCTGCAGCCGCAAACTGTCTGTTAGTTTAAGAAGATAATAATTTAGCTCCAGGATCTAAGCTGCTTTTATCAGCAGCCGAACACCTTGGGGAAGTGTTAGAAACTTTCCTGCAGGTTTGTTTCTGCAATAACTGTGTTGACACTGGTTAAAAAGGGTCAGCGGGGTATGGATCTGGCATGTCTGTTCAGGTAAGAAGACAGTCAGTTGTCAGTGCTGAATACTAAAAGGAAGAAAATCGTAAATAAAACTGAGAACAGGATGTTGCATTCAGCTGTTCTTTATATATAAAGGAGAACTTTACACAAGTGGAAAATTCCAGCATCACTCTGTGACTCTACCTTAACCTGTACTTGCTCAGCTTTGGAGACTTTGGGTTTTGTTGCAGTATTGGTCCTTTTTTTAAATTTCCATTTCAGCAACTGAATCAGAGACGAGACTACAGACAATCTATACAGAGAGTTTAATATCACTGAGAGGGCTACAGCAGTGATTTAGAAGCACTAAATAGAAGCTCCACATAATCAACTTTGCATATTTGATGTGAGGCACTCTCCAGAGTGGGCTGGCTTTCAAATGTAAATTTTGCCAGCGAACTTAAATCATTTAGTGCATTTTACTTGAAGCGTATCTTTGACAACAGTAAATCACAAGGTTGCTGCATCCATTAGCAAATTGGCTCTGCAGTAGATGGAGGAGTACAGGGGGTGGAGGGGGGGGCTCAGAGCGAGAATGCTCAGCAGTGGTCTTATAATCAACAGAAACAGTTTTAGAGCTACAGTAGCCAGACACTGCGGCACATGGGCACTCATAAACCTCGAGTCACATATATCACAACAAAAGGCTCATTGATTGGCTGGCTGAGACAGTGGGTGGGGATGCACTATCTAGCTCCAAATGATGCATGCCACAGTCAGCTTTTGAAGAGGCTCTGTTCTTTCGCCGACCCCCTCGCACTCGTAGCCCTCCCTGTGTGTCCGTGAGACGTCTGCGACAGATCTTTCAATGGGCGTCCTTCATGGTTCACAGTTTGCTGCCAGCTCTGTCTGCCTCTCCTCTCCATCTCATCCCAATTCTGTCAGTCTCTCTCACACACACACATATACTTTTCAAGACACTGGCCTTGCTGTTTCACTCCTATTTGGAAAGCTTTATTGTATGTGGATAAGAGCACGCTAGGATATATCCACCCTTTAAGAATCTTGCATTAGACAGAATAGCTGGTGCGTTCATGAGCACAAAGAGAGAGACAAGAGGAGGAAAAATGGGGCCAATTAGAAGCCTGGAGCTTGCACAGCCCTCTGACACTGCTGGCCTGGACCACAGCATATGTGTGTGTGTTTCTGTGTGTAGGTGGATTGTATGCAGGTATAGGAGGTGCTGAGTGAAAAGTAAGGACTAGGAAATCCATTATTTCTATTTTGGTGTCCAGCATTAGTAGAGGATGTCTGAAATATGAATTATGGAGATGACTGTAGTGGGCTTTCAGGCCAGAGGCTTTGCTTCAAAACTCTTCCTTCCTCCAGTGATTAGATACGATAGCAAACGATTGTTGGCAGTGTTTTATTTTCTTTTTACTGTCTGCTTACAGTTCTTCATGCAACGTCTCGCCCCCGTTTAAGCTTGTGTTTTATTTAAATTGTCAAACTCGTTCAGCACCATCTGCTGAGATCAGCAGCATAGCATCCTCCTCTTAAAGTCCGATCTTGTCATTTTTTAAGTAAATAAGAAAGAAAACACGAGAGAGATTGAAACGGAGACGAAAACAGCGTGAAAAAAAATCTTACTATGGGCCTATTTTCAGATTCTGTTGTGCAGTCTCATAAGGCTGCCCAACTCTACGTTCTGTATGATCAAAGTTAACAGATCAAACAACTCAACTGGCAGACAAGCGAGTTACCTATCCTACGGCTTCAGGAAATATGGCTCACATCTTGCAATTACTCATCCGCGATGCCGCGAAAATTTCTCCACTGGAGAGTTGTCAAAGGAGTTGACTAATAATATTTGTCCTCACTGTTTGAGGAGAGAAGCCTGTGCTTGTGTGTAGTGACAGCTCCTTTTCTTTTTTTTTTTTTTTTTGACAACTTCCTGCATCCTCCTTGAAATCAGTATCTGAACAGCCTTAACCACATCCTCATTAATTAACAGGACAATAAACCTGCTGGCTCCCATTAGCGCTGGAGACTGCTACTTATTTCCCCAGACGCCATCTGACTGGTAGATAGCGGGCTTTTCCTCATGTGCCATAATTTTAATCGGCCTTCTTCATCTCAAGTTATCTTCTCGCTCTGTCCTCAAAGTCAAGTAGGAGACCCTTCCTCTTGTCCCCGGGCACTGCCGGTATCTTCACCAGCTGGGAGCTTAATCTGTCTTCACCAGAGTACTCACTAACCAATTACTATCCATTTCATGTGAAGGGATCATCAGTGTGGTGTCACCGAAGGAAAAATGTCCACACTCTCCTGACCTTTTGATTGTCTGGATCCATCAAGTACTAAGCCAAACAACAGGAGCACTGAGTGGGTCTATTAGGCTTAGGGTGACTAACTCATCATCAACCCAAAAAGTGGAACAGCGTAGTCATCCTTTAAATCTGTGCTGAATGTGCAAGAGACTGTGTCGGAGTCTGAAAACACTTTGGGCTTTATGTGGCATGGAACCTCTTTATTCTGGAGTGGGGCGCGTGGCAGTAATCCGGCCCGCAGATAATAAGACGGCATGTCATAAATCCCCTCAGAAAACTAAGGCAGTTAGGCTCATATTTGGTCATTCCGTCAGGGCACGCACTGTTTGCTTCTCAGAGGGGATTGTCTCCATTTTCTCTCTCTTTTTTTTTCCCACCTCCCATCTTAATACTGAAAGTCATAAAATAGTGAAACCCTTTAAATATCAGCTGGCCTCATACACACAGAGCAGACACTCCAGCTTTTAACATAGCTGAAGTGTAAACTCTGTAAACAGAGATTGTCCCTTAGAGAGACGTCAGGAACATTATCATCAGCAACTGTCAGTTTTTGTTTTTGCATTGTTAAGTAGAGGGGGGAGGGGGGGGGGCGAAGCAGGCTGTGATTTAATTAAAATGAAGAGGCACGAGAGAAATAAAAGTGTGAAATGTATAAACAATAAGGGGAAATGAAGGAGCATGTGTATGTCATCGCCAGGCCGTTATTATGTATATGTCTTTAACAGCACCTCTGGGTTTTTTAGAGCAGCTGTGGGATGTGCGAGTGCCCAGCTGCAGGTCGGAGGCAGGAAGTAGTTAGGCTTGCCAATCTGGTGGCCTCTTTCAGGCTGCCAGTCTGCCCAGATCTTCAGGGCTCCCCCATTAGCCGCCTCTGCCTCGCTGCTCTATGGCACAAGAGCTAATTAAAGTGAGGCTAAATTAACAACACATTCACAAGCTAGCCTGCCTCGCCTGTTTTTCATTTTGCTCCCCCTTTTTTCCCCCTTTGTACCTCGCAGTACACACACACACACACTAACAGATGGACTCCTCCTTCTCCTTATCACCCTATATCTCACAGAGACTGCCTACAGCGGGAACATGTGTTTATCTTACGGCTTTTTTATAGCAATTACGCTTATTTGCTCTTTCTGCCTGTTATTTTTTTTCCCCATGTATTTGTTTATTTAATTGGCAGTCAGTGTGCTGTAATTCTATTAGTTCCTGAAAAGGTCAGGGTCATACGGGAATGGCTTCTGGCAGACCGGCTTGTGAAACATGTAACACTCCAGCCGCATCATTTACGCACAGTGATAATTAAAAAGGGTCATGGTAGGAGTATGCACACAACCTTTTCAGAAAACAATTAAAAAGGGCATATTAAGCAGTACGAACAGGAGATTGAAACTGTGAGCAAATGTAAAGAATGTAAATATTTTGTTTCCTACTGTCTAAATAACACAATTTATAGCTGTTTCTACATTGATAGAGACAATCATTTTGCTACAAACAACCAGCAGCTCTATTTGCAGCGACTGATCAATCCTATTTGCCATTTTATGCAGGTGTAAGTGTGAGACTGAAATAGTACTAAATGTGATTATTGAATGGTAATAACCGGCTGCTAAACACACAGTCTGAGTCAGTGATAAAAACCTTAAAGCAGAATTTAGCTTTTTTTGAACCTGGGGTCTGTGTCATCTTTCCTTTCATATATGTGAGTGATGGAGAAAGGAACGTTCAAGATCGCTCCAGTATTTAGCCGGGCAGGCAGATAGCAGCACAGCTAATGGTAAGTATTGGGCAACTGCTCCCGTGTAAGTTTGCCCTTAAAACATGCTTTTTTCCTCACAATGAAGTGCTCTGATGGTCTCAACGAATGTCCGACAATGTATGTAAATATTTGTATTAGATAGCGATCGCAAGGTTTTGTTATGTTTTGGTGTCTGTGTCCTTTTGTATGTAGAATATCAGAGCACTTCAGTGTGGATAACAAGCGCACTTTTAGGGCAAACTTGCACAATACTTACCATTAGCTGTGCTGCTTGCTGCCTGCCCGACTAAATACTGAAGCTACTGAACGCTCCTTTCTCCATCACTCATATCTATGAAAGGAAAGATGAAAACAGACCCCAGGTTTAAAAAAAATGAAGTTCTTCTTTAATGCTGTCGCTCTGAGGTTAGCCGTAAGTCACTCTGAAATTGTATGCAGAGAAGCACCTTTCTGCTGTCGGGTCATTTTCTAAATTACCAAGAAATTTTGAAGTATTTAAATTTTAAACTCCTATAAAGTGGCCTACATGGCCCTGGCTGCATGCGGCTGTTAATAATGAATGAAGATGAACAGATCAGCATGTGTAATGGGAACTTGGCTGGGGACATGGCGTGAGCTGACTTGGTATTTTAATCTGTCAGCATGTCAACTGACCCTGATGATATTGAAATTATCCAAGAGACGATGCTTTATGGAAACACGACTTGACAAACCAGCATATGTTTCTGTTATAGAATATGACTAATTCTGGTTCAGACTGAATCTACTCTTTTTTTTTTCCTTTTCATGGTCTAGAGAGATATGGCCTTTATGACACATAAGCTATGTGACAGCAGATTTACGTTCATGTTCATGTAGATATTAAACACATTTGAATAATAGGAAGTAAGACTTTCCTAATAACAATAGGAAAATAAATTTATGTGTCAGTATTTTTCATAAACACAATAAAATCATACTCCTATTTCCAATAATGGATGGGCTATGTAGATGAGTCTACATCACAATACTCTCCCACACGGCAGAAAACAAAAAGAAACATTTAGTTTTTTCCCTTTTTTTCTTATATGAGCAGCTTTGCCATTTTAAATGCATTTTTACTCAGTCTCTTTTCCCCCTCATCATCCACCTCACTCTGTGGATGGTGCTGATTATGGTTAATTATGTTGATAAATGGTAGTGTCGAGGCTACTCCATCAGCATTTCATAATCTGTCTTTGCTCACTTCTGCCTTTTCTCTCCAGCCCACTCTTATTCCCTGCTCGTCACATTTGGATGCGTGGTCAGGACCCCTTGGTTATCACATTTCAACATACAGGACGGTGTAGTCCTTCAATGTCATTTTTCATCAAGCAGAATAGTCAGATAGACTTCAAAAGCAGTTCTTCTGTCTGAATCAGACAACATAAGAATGGAGTCAAATGTTGCCTGCTGGTGCTCTGAGATTTATCACTGCGATAACCGAGGAAATGAGGGAGAGCCTAATCGCAGAAGGGAGCAGAATATGCTCTATAACGTGTGCGGGTCTATTGTGGCCAAATTTCTCTCTGCGTATCCTTGGCCAAGTATAAATGGGCTCTCAGATTCCAAAAATGTAGAAATCTTGTTGATGATCTTTAGGGGAACATAAACTGCACATCTACTAGACAGGAAGTCCAGTTAAGTAAGAATTGTGAGCATTTTCTTCTTCAGCGTGGTTGATGCTTCAAAGCCTCTTTTAAGGTAGGCTATAACCTAAAACTTCTGCTTATTTAAAAACAGAGCCGTACTTTGTGTTTGATGGGAGCAGCAGTGCTAAATATTTCATCCATTTCTTTTTTCATACATTTGAGGTAAACTGCAGTGTTTTTCCATGCTCTTCTTGCTTTAAAAGCATGTCTTATGCTGTGTAATATTTTCTGAAGTTGTTGTAGCTAAAGGCTATTTAAGACTAATACATCTCCAATTCCAAAAAAGCTGGGTAATTGATGCAGTATGCTGTTACAGCATTGATGGTGATTTTCCAAATGTGCAAGATGCCAATTCCTGCGGCTTCAATCCATCCCCATATCAGAGATGCAGACGTTTGACATGTGCTGACAACAAGCTGGATCCTTTCTCTCCTCTTAAGTCCAGAGTCCAATATCCATAATTACTAAAATAGGAGTGACAAAACAAAAACAAAGTGAATAACTATTTTCCGCTCCGCCGCAGTTTTTAAGTGACCTTTGATCCAGAGATGATGCATCATGTTCATCATAATTAATCTTTGAGTGATAGAGCATTTAACCAGCATTTGTAAATGGCACAACAAGCTGTGTTTGCAGATGATGGCCACTGGAAGTTTCCAGAGCGTATGCAGTGATATCCATGACCGAACCTTATCTGTTTTAAAGCAATAGCTAGGGCTGGGCGATATGCCAAAAATATTATCATGATATATTTTTCCTATACTGAACGATATCGATATATATCACAATAGAGTTTAATAATGATGCCAGTTTGAAAAGTAACCTGCCCCCATCAGGCCGCTAACTGAGAGGTCGACAACAAGCTTCTCCCACAAGCCATCTGCCTGCCTAGGGCTGGACACAGTATAGAA
>JAVQJG010293023.1:0-10363 GCA_036024015.1 Craterocephalus amniculus | reverse complement strand
GACAGACTGGCGACCTGTCCAGGGTGTACCCCGCCTCTCGCCCCTTGACAGCTGGGATAGGCTCCAGCACACCTGCGACCCACTTGGATTAAGCGGTTCAGAAAATGGATGGATGGATGTTGCCATTTGGCATTAAAATGTATCTAGCTACATACCCAGTAAAATGGCAGCTTCAGATTTTTGTTCATATAAACACTACTGCTCAAAAGTTTAGGATCCATTGCATTTAATGGGAAATTGATCTCAAACTTTTGAGTGATACTGTACTATAACTAAAATCAGTCACCTGGAGTTGTATTGTGTCTGTCAGTGATTATATGTGCCCTTGAAAGCAAGAGGATGACCCCCTCACTTCTGAGATGATGGTTACGCCCCTGCTCCGTGCGACACTGGAGCTGAAGAAACACTCTGGCTGCTCCCCATTGGAGCAACAAATTTTAAAAATCCTATTTTTTTGTCTGATTTTCAGCTACTTGACATGTTTTCCGGTGCATGCTCTTCACTCCGCTGTGGACAGGGCAGCTATGACTATGGCTGTTATGTAAATCAGATAAATATCATCAGACTGTTTAGTTTTTGATAAAAGGACACAAATCTGTTATAGAGAAAATGTGACTTTAAATGACGCATGTTGTGACTTGGTGATGTACAGAAAATGAATTAGCTTGACATTGCAGAGGTGAGCATGGGTCCTGCTGGGCAGCGGGGTGCGAATGACAAGCGACAAACTGTTTTTATTTCCATTAATAACTCCTGGTCTATTTCTCTGCGAATGACGTGATCCAGCAAAATGTGCTCCCCGGGGCGCCTACAGTAACAAATGCCTGACAAAGACAAAACACAGAATGCCTTTCTAAAAGTACATGAATGAATGAATATTTTATTTTCATGTCTGGCTGTCCAACACAGCCCATACCTTATAGGATTATTCAGACATATTTACAAATAACACTTCTTTCCCCCCTGATCCATCATGCTGACACCCCAACAAAACAAATAAAAATAAGACAAAAAAGACTAAGCAATATTGATACACAACCTAAGATGACATAAATAAATACACAAATATAAGAAATAACTGATCCTTCCTCAGAGCCTGCATAAGTTGCTTTTTCCCTCTATTCTTTATTAGATACTGCAAATACATATCAGATGAACACTTAATTATATGTACATTTAATTATGGACCGACCTTCATGTGTTGATACTTTGTCAGAGTGGTTTTTAAGTCTTCATAAAATGGACGGCACAACAGATAGTGAATTTCATTCTCAACCTCTCCGAGCTCACATGTCATATTCTTTGATCTTCTTCAAACGCTGTGCAACATCCTGTTTTAATATGTTATGACAATATCGCAGCGCAAAACGGAGCACACAGACATCTCTGGCTCTTAGATAGATCATATGTTACATATCTTTCTCTCTCATACATGTTTTTGAACAAGAATAATTTATTATCATTATGCAAGGCATGATGAATTTTTCTTCAAGAGGTCTTGGCTTAAGGCACAGTAAGACAAAAGTATAATTGAAGCAAATAAATATATCTTTAGATAAATATAAAAGAAGAAATTTAATAAAATTAAAAAAGTGTACAGTATTAATCACAGGAACACATGTTCTGTCATTAATTTTTTTAGGACTTTTACCTTTTACCTTATTTTTTATTTTTTACTTGGAGTTGTCTGCCTATGTTTTTAAAACATTTCATTGCTCAATTGGCGTTGTCTATACTGTGCATATGACAATAAACCTCTGTTGAATCTTGAATCTTGAATAAGTCTTGGGGTGGGGGAGGGGCATGAGAAGATGGGTTGTTGGATGGGTTCAGACAGTAAGTACGTAATTTCAATTTGTGATTAATTTCTACCAATTACACTTCGTCAGGCCAGATTCTTTGAACATCTCCACAGCCAGCTTCATTTTGTGGATGTAGAGAGGTTGAAGTCCATGTTGCTGAAGAGGACAAATCTCTGATGCCCGTTCGCCGCTTACTGAGAGATCCCACATAAAAATCCTTCTTGTCCTTCTGTTCTCTGGTAGGTGAAGCATATTATTTCATATCTTAACCATATTTACCTTCCACCTAACTTCATATGGTGCCCATGCCATGACACCATTTACAGCAGCTAAAGGAACAAATTCATGAACCACTAGAAAGTATCTTACTGCCCTTATTGTATGTCCGTGGCTTTACAAGTTCCCACATTTCTTGTGTCACATTGCTAAGTGGATACCAGATATAAAAAACAACAAATCAATAGAAGACCCATTGTTGGACTAAACCTGAAAATAATTGACAGTAGAACTGCCAGCCAGCTGTGACACTTTTTTTTACAAACTCTTTGAAGATATATCAAGCCACAAGGTTTTACATGTGTGTTTCACATCCAAGTTCAGCCAGGCGTGCAGTCATTGGTGTTGTTGATGGTGCAATTCCCATCAAAAGATGGTCTCAAGTATGTCTATTCTGCTTTATTTAGTTGATTCAGAGGAAAAGCTTTCTCATTTAAATGAAAAAATAAAACATTCCATATGATATTTTTATGTCATAATTAGCAAAGTCGCAAGAACCTTATTCTAAACGTTGCACTCTTGAAATTCCAAAAAAATTATTTCCCTAATAACATGTTAAAGTAGTCGGCCACCATGGGGTTTTTCATAGCAACGTCAAAAAGATGTGATCTGAAGAAGAAAATTGGAAACTTTAATTGTTTATGTACTCAAGCACCGAGTCGAATGTCGGCGTGTTTTTCTACCAATTGTCTGTTCTCTCTGACTGATTTTATTTCCATAGATAGCTTCCTACTTAGATTATTTGATATCATATGCAAAGTGTTTCTAATTTCAAATCTAATTAAGTCTGATATGATGGAATCTTGGATCAGGTGTGAATCCCTCGCCTTTCGCCGTCTCTGCTTATCTTTGACACAGCAGCGGTCATAAAGCACCTCGCTAACCATGCAGAGGTCTTAATAATATGATGACTCCAATAATTGGACAATATATTTCTTATTTTCCAATCAGACAAAAGCACAGGAGTTGTTACTGTGTTGATCAAATACAGATCATTCAACAAATCATGCCCCGAAGGACTTAACGTCTTTTACATATTCATGGATTTTTCAGATTTCCAATCAAAGTAGCTGGCAGGTCTCTAGTGTGAGCTGTGCCTCTCATTCATCTATGAATCATTCATGCTGTTTAGCTCACAGTTGTTTGGGTGCATCTGGCTCGGGGAGGTATGGGGTTGGCCAAATGGAGAGGCCACATGGCAGCTCCAGATGTTTTGCTTTTGTATATGCACAGCTCATCAAAAACAACAAGCAGCTCCACCCCAGAGTCTGTGCCATCTGTGAGAGACTACAAAACAGCTTCTCCGGCTCCCTAGCTGGTGAATTACAAGAGGACTCTTATGATAAGATGCACGTTATTTTCAGGCAGCCCCTTAATGCCAAATTCAGCAAATTTGAGGACAAGAGCAGTGACTGATGTGAAATGTTGTGCAGGATGCTGCTAATTTGAAGTCAGCTAACCAGTACGGGGTCCTGGATTTAAGGGAAAGTACACCAGAAGTGTCCTTGAGTATGACAGCACATCGTTGACAGCTGCTGACGATGTTTTACAGCCGCTAAGTGTCTGACCTGCACGTCCAAAGGGGGGGGAAGTACTTTATTCTTCAGTGACAAAAAAAGATTAACAGTCCGTCACAACATGAACTCCTAATCAGTACGAGTTAAATAAGAGAAGTTTGAAAGCCAGAGCTCACTTCTTGCTCAACGTTTTTTGAATATCCGTCAGGTTACATTATTTTGAATGCTGTGCGCTCTGTTCTCTGCAGGCTCTTTGTGTCCAACCCCCCTGTGCACATCACACCCATCCCCAGATCCCTGCCACTCTCAGTAAAATCATTATTTAGTCCTTTTGTAAGCAAGCAGTGTCCCAGATCACAAATTAATCTTTCATATGTTTCCAAGATCTAGCCTTCTGTAATCCCATCTGTATGAGACACAACAAAGCACAGCAAGAGAGGGGGAGAGAGCTTATGAATTATTCATTCGTTTCTCATGAAAGGCTTTCGTTATGTCTGTCATGTTTCACTCTTGCAAGGAAAATCCATTGATCCTTGCCTTTTCTCTGACAACAAGAACAAACAAGCGACATCATATGGCTGTGCATTTTCTAACCCCGCAACAAACAGATTGGAGGAAAATGCATCTGCAATATGGTATAATCTGCATATGTGCATAATGTGTACCCCCATTGCAAATGCTCACTCACGCATGCAGTATACACCCCACATTAAACATATCTCCATGCTCCTAACTAATAGCTGCGAGTGCAACCTCAGGGAAAATGTTTGAACTGGAACGCGCGTTAAGGCGTATAAAGTCACATGTGCCTCGCCGGTATTCTTTTATCTCTGGCATTATTATATTCTAATGGGCATGTCTTCTTTTTGACAAGCTGCCTCCATAATTCAGAGCAACAGAAAAGAGAAAACAGCATTGTTAACAAGAAAAGGCTTTAAATCACAAGCTGGAGTACATTTCCTGTGAAATATTAATGTGGAAAGTGTGTTTGTGTACAAGGAACAAAGGGCAGAGTGTTGTACATCAATGGGCTGACAGTGCTGCGGGCTCTGCTTACTCCAACTATGGTGCACCGTGTATGTATAGGGGATTGGTGCATGGGGAAAGAGAGAGGGTTATTTATAATGTATAGGCCTGGAAGAGCATGAGGTGTTAAGTCTGCTTGGGTTAGCGAGCACAGCTCAATGTGCCTGGTCTTCACCTTTCTCTGCGCATTCGCTTGATTTACTTTAAAAGCTTTTCTCTGGAGTCTTGTTTGGAATCTTATGAGGCTTGATAGATAAGACGGACCCGATTCATTTTTACACCGATGACCCCACTGCCTGACAAGAATCCATCCAACTGCCCATTTTCCACCGCTTAGTTCACTGCTTGGTCAGGGAAAGGGAGCCTATCACAGAGGCACACCCTGGACAGGTCACAGACGACCTAACTCTCACTTTCAAAGCCACACACTTTAGCGTCTCATTGGCTGCCACATTGGAAGCTTTTCTGATTGAATCCCATGAAAACAACCTGCAGTTTTGTCTCTATATACAACAGTTGCACACTTGATAAGACTCAAACATGCAGAGGTGGAAGTAACAAATTACAAATACTCAAGTTACTGTAATTAATTTTTGGGTACTACTTTTATGAATATTTTTTCAAAGTGTGTAATTTTACTCATACTCGAGTACAATTTATACCAGGTACTTTGCAACTTGTAAAATTGCTACTGAGTACCCCCATCATTTGCAACTTCCATACACCAAACTTTAATGGTAATGAAAATAGAATAATAGTGGATATACTATGTAAACTTGGAAAATTAGCTCTTGCTGAAACTGAACAAAAGGTTCAGAAAGTGAAGTGTGACAGAAAGGTGAGTATGTCTGGCTAGTGTGTCCGTAGCCTGCCCGTTCACAGTTTATTAGGAAAAATGTAAATTGTTCAATGCAGGTTCAAAACAGTTTTTGTCTTTCTTTTTAACAATCAAAATTTATGCTCATGTCATATCTTTATTCTTAATTAATTTCCTGTGTGCAATTGTTCTACACATTGTTCACCTGAGAAAAGTGCTCTGTAGATATTTTATACGAATTGAATCAAATGCCTGCTATTGACGACACAATTAAACATCCATCAGTTAAAAAGTAACTAATACTCTGAGTAGTTTTTGAGAAGGACCAGTACTTTTACTTGCAATTGAGTACAATTTAAGCAATGTATGTAACAATAGTTGTACTTGAGTACAAATTTTCAGTACTCTTTTCACCTCTGCAAACAGGGGTAAGCACATTATCACAGTGGAGGAAGTATCTCTATTCTTATGCACCTGTAGCTTGCTCTATTCTCGTCACTCATATTTTTTTCATAGTACACTGCAGTTCTGATATGACAAGTTGCCTGCGCTGTTTGTGTGTACTTGATGTAGATTTTACAGCAGCTTGAAGGATAAGAGTGCTGTTGTTGGCCCGGGCTGCCTCCTCCCTGCTTGTCAGCTCCAAGCAGAGATGAGCTTGTGGCCTGTTCTGTCTGCTGTTAATCCTGCCTGTTCTGCTTTGTCAAAGCTGCTGTTTGAACAATGGAGCTGTCTTCTTGTCTGCTAATTTAGGAACAAACATTTGCCTGCGTAGCAAACAAGCTCTCCCAGGAAGTGCTATTAATAGGATAATTAAGCAGACGGTAATGAGCAGGATTACTGCTAATTATGACAAGATTTGTTTTGGCATTTGCCTGAGAGGCAGCAGAGTGTTAAAGTCTGCACAGGAGTTCATCACTGCACTGAGTAAGCAGGCACCTGAGTAAACAGACTGGGACTCACCGGGGTGTGCATGTGTACATTTGTGCAGTTACGGGTGTGTTTTGGGGGGGTAAACACGGGGGATAGGGGATAGAAACAATTCTAGTCATACTGCCAGTACAGACTACATAGAATCAAGGTTAATCCAAAGTGTCCCTACAAAACTTTATTCATAGGTGGAGCCTCCAACTGACCCTACTCAGCGTCTTTATTACAGTATCGTTTGACTGATTAACAATGGCTAGTAGGGTATAGACACAATATACAGTACACAGCTGAGAAAAACTGATGTCTACCTTTCTCTCTTTCTGTGCCATATATTATAATGCCCCCCCACCCCCTGCCGCCAAACACCATCCCCACCACAACTCAAAAAAAAAAACCTTCCTAAAAAAACACTAACCCTTGTGCATTTACTCTACAATTATTGGAAATAAGCTTAATGTTTGTTACAAGTTTTCTTGTAATTCACTTTACCAGTGGATGGAAAACCAGCTAGAACAGGTTTCCTTTTAATCATTTCACTTGTTTACATTCAAATCTCTACATTTATACACACTAAATGTGTATAAATACAGCAAGTTGACTGAAATGTGTTTTTTTCCTAAACATTAAAAGGGGAATATCCATAAAAACAAATGACTCATTGACTGTGCATATGTACGAGCCAAGGACCGTTAAGTTAGCGAAAGCAGCTAATTTTTAGTTTTGGCGTGATGCTCTTTCTCTGCCAATGGGATTAACTTCCATAACTTCTGGATTCTGATCAGCCAGTAAGAGCGTTCCCCTAGGGAATCTGGAAGTTAACCCCATTGGCAGGAAAAGAGAGCGTCACGCCAAAGCTAAAAAGTAGCCGCTTTCGCTAACTAAAATGTCCTGGGCTCGTACATATGCACAATCAATGAGTCATTCATTTATATGGACTTACCCCTTTTTACCATATAATATACAGTGTAGAAAGCATTTTTTCTAGACAGATTAAAATAATATCAGGTATAGCTCTATTAAAGGCACTGCAGAGAACCATTTTCTGAAAGCTTTGCTAACCACTTGTTTTTCTGCCTTCAAACATTGACAGAACTGGTGTTTTGTTTGATTTCTAACTCGGTTTTATTTCATGCCGTACATCTGTGACAGTCTCTTTGTGCTTCTAGCTTCTTTATTCTTCTTGTACTTAAACAGTTTCCTCCTTTGCAGTTTAAAAAAAGAGGTCAGAAAAGGTCAATCCTCTGTCTTACACTAGATTAAAAATCTGATTAGTTTTGATTATATTATTGTGGTATTAGTTGCATAATTATTGTCACTTCCTCACATGATAAGAGATTAAATTAGTCAGTTCCTTCCTGAGAACCTGCTGTCAAAGGAATTAAACTAGGGTGACTTTAACTGACATGAAACCTTAATTCACAAGATTCAATCAAAAACTGACAACAAACAAGCGTAGTTGAGGTGAAGGGGAATCTTAATGCGATTGTAGCTAAAGCTCAGACAGTGAGCCGCCTCCATTAAAGCATGTCGCACAGCCCAGCAGCTCCAGATAAGACAGCTGAGTCTGGGATTTAAAGCTTTGGCTTATCATCATCTTCACACCACTGTCTCACCACTAGCAGACTACATGGCCCCTAAATCCTCTCTGACTGCAAACTAAGTTTGTCTTTGGGCTGTCGGTGAGGTCCAATTCGGTCACAGGTATGTTAATATGCTACAGCTCCTAATTAGGACCCTGATCTCTTAGCTTCCTCAAAGCACTCGGCAGCTTTGGCACGGCAGCAAGACTTTTCATCCTGTTGCAGAAGCTGGCAAAAGATTATGGAGGGAGAGCTGCGTGGAGAACTGTTTCAGAAATAAAATTGCTTTTATTCCACCCAACATGTGTTCAGTGAGATTAAGGCATAATCTTGCAATGTTTAATAAGAACCCGTTTGTGACCTTCCAGCTGAGACAGAAAAAGTGGAGCATGTATGCTCGACTTTAAATCCTGTTTATTGAATTATAAAGAACCTTAAAGGATCAGGGATGTGGCTTAAACATTAAAATATTTTATGAAATGTAAAAGCATGTCATAATGCAAAGTATGGAATGCTAACTTTGTCTCTTTCATTTTTTTCCTATTCTTTCTTTTTATCCATGTCTGCTTAACTTTCTAAATGTAAATAGCCTACATACACCAGACGTCCAGTCAGGCTTTAGGATACAGAATTATGTTTCTGTAGTCAGAATTAATGGTAAAAAGATACGCTATCAATTATCAAAGGATATTTAGGGCATAACATGAGTGATAATCTTTTATTCAAGATTTAGTGCTAGAGAGAAAAATAAATAATGAAATTCCACCATAACCTAGATCCAAGTCATACTGTACACTCAAACATAAGAACATATTGAAAATCCCTTTCCTCAATTTGTGTAATCTGAAGGCCTCGCATGAACTTCGGCTTGAGCTTTGGCTTTCAAGAGGTATTTGGAAGTTAAAGTCTCAGATCAGATTTGGACAGATTAGAATTACGAGTTGGAAGTCTGGGAGGGGTGGATATGAGGATTTGCACTGCTCCACGAGACGGCCTTGTCAGTGATAAGTTATACTGAGCCACGGGTAAGAGGATTGCAAGACTAATCCGAATCAAAAGACATACCATGTGAATTACATCCCGAAACAGGTTCGCTTACAGAGATTAGAAGCCTGCATGTAAATCCTGTCATCCTCTACTTGGCGCTGGAAGATGTGTCTGAAAGAACAAACACAAACATGTGCTTTGTACCCCGCTGCAACTGCTGGCATCAGGTCCGGTACTGAAATCATTTGCTTCCTTGATTACAGCTTTCTTCTCCCCATTCTTCGGAAGATTAAATGTCCATTGATGAGACTATCTAGGCCAGGCACACTAATTATTCACACCACATCTAAGAAAGTGCTTATATTGAGAATAACCATCCCCAAGTGAACTGACACCCACAGACACCCACATACCAGCCTGCTCTCCTCTCCCTACTCCTCACTGTTTCCACTCCCACCATCACTAGGCCAGGCTCTGGGTCAATGAAGCATTTATTTCTCTTCCTGTTTGACATGGGTGATTCTATCAAGGCATCTGGCAGCAAATGCTGTAATACAAGGCTTGCTGTTGAGACGTCAAAGAATGTTACTCTACTGTCATGAAAGAGAAAAAAAATAGCTTACATTTTTCTCCCTCCCCCCCCCCCCCTTCTCTCTAAGAAGAACTGAACAAATAAGACTTGTATCCCTGGCACAGAATGCTTCAAACAGCACATGTCTGCTGGGACTGGCTAGGAATTGTAGAACAGTGTTGGCTGCTTAGCTTTGCATTTCAGCCAGAGCAAGCTCATAAGAGAGCTGCAGAAATCCGGGCAGATCTGTGAAGGTGGGAGGGTGGGCTGAAGGGGGGAAAAAAACCCTCTCGTTGCAAAGGTGGAAACATCTTACTGCCATAAAAAACGAGAGTAAACTAAAACAACAGTAGTTTCGTATGTCCTTTGCTCGTACTGCGGCTAATAAAACAGCCAAGTCAGAGATGGGAGTTGCACGGGGCCACAACTCCTGATAAAAACTGATGAATATGGCGGCATAAAGATGGAGTGAATCCGCCGGGTTCTCCTGTGTATAAGGGAGATATACTATGGTAATTACCCTACACATCAAGCCTTGTGAAAATGCAGCAAAGCTAAGCTATTTTGTTGTAGATTGAGTGGATGTAAATGCTTTAGGGCATGGTGTAAATGGGAAGCACTGAGACGAAAGCAGTAGGAGCCGGCATGAGAAAAACCATCAAGCGGTGGTGCAAAACTCTGCAGCGCTGCGAAGCATGCCGAATAGAGGTCTCTCACTGCAGTATAACGGCTCATAAAGCCTCAAATGGTATTTCCACTTCATTCAGTCTCAGGGCCAGGTTCCAAGCAGCTCCTCAACGATGGAATTGAACCCATTAGCAATCGATTAAAGAACCAGCAGGCAGTCACCACTCTGC
>JAVQJG010293011.1:0-40075 GCA_036024015.1 Craterocephalus amniculus | reverse complement strand
GGGTCTGTCTTACCACCCCCCCCCCCCCCTCCCCCCCCGCTGCCCTCCCAAAGGGCTGTAATCATTGCCATACTGGTATCCTGGACCCGTTGGTTCGTATGCGAGACGCTATGCTGATTCAGAGTTGCACACACACACTTGCTTTCACACCCTAACACGCACCATGCAAGTTCATTTCCACTTTTCCCTCCTCTCTGTTCCGCCATCAATACAATGTCTATTTCAGCAGCAGTGACCCAATAAATACACACATGTACAAGTAGTGTCCCTTCCTCCTTTATTTCCCACCCCCTTTTCCAAAAGAAAGCGGAAAAAACGGCGTATTTGTGTGCACCAAGGCCTCATGGGTGGGTACTGTCGCAGATGGTGCTAATGACGTGTGCCCCGGCAGAGGCAGCGCCCTCGTTCGCGCTAGACTTGTGACATATGCTCAGCCGCAGAGCCATCAGCGGAGAACGGCAGCCCCCGGTGTCCGAGAAGCACCCCGGTGACCCCTCTTCCACGGCAACACAATGACAGAGACAACCCTAAACAAACAGGGAGCCAAGCTCTGCCTTGCTCTCTCCCCCATTATTGCGTCTCAATCTGTTTCTTTCTCGGTCTCCCCCTCCCACCACATGTTTCTGTCTCTCCCCGTTACTTCTCCCTCCCCTGTTGTTCATCCCTCCTCTGCCTTTTTCCCCTAATGTCCCCACGGAGGCTGACTTGATGGATGACCCTTTGCTTTAGCGATTTGGGTCCCCGTGGGGGCCCCTTCTTTCCTATAGGAATCTGGGTATGGCAGAGTGACAGAGCAAGTTCAGGCCGCCGCCTGCCTCTGAGTGTAAGCGTGTGCAGAAGAGAAATCAAGGATATTTGTATAGAAGGGTGACAGGATGTATCAGCCAAGTGGAGTCTCATGGTCAGTAATGGGAAGAGCGCTAGCTTGCTGCTGTGTCCTGTGGCTGTCCCCTTTACCCAGTTCATCTGGTATCATACCAGCCTGCTGCAAAGGAATAACAGCAGATTAATAGTGATGTTAAGATCCTTTACATCTCCTCTCTGTTTTACAGATCTTCATCTGGTAAATAGCACAAATTCAAAGAAGCTGCATTAAAGGATTTAATTTTTGGATATGCTTGTACAATATCCAGGTATTTTCCATACATTTCAGGACAGTATTTTCTTTCAATACCCAAAGGTGACACCAATACAGACACTTTAACAAAAAGCCAGCGAGCAGGGGAATTCCTTGGCCATTAAGGCAACCAAGACGACCATCGGCCGTCATTATTATCCATGTTACCCAACCTCTGTATTACTGGATTACTGTAATCCCACACTGATGCACCATGGGTATGAAAGAACCTCCAGAGACATATTGTACTGTATAATGATGAAACCATGGTCTTTTGTGTGACTGCATTCCTTCAAAAAAAAAAAAAAGGTTGTAAAAAATGCTAAAAGGTAGCTGTGGACAAATTACCAAATTACACCGGAGCCCCCGGGGAGGGCAATCTGGAATCAGTCGAAAGTGTTGGAGTAAAAACTCTGTGTCATGTTTCTGTAACCAAGAGGTTGTAACCATAGACGGCCTTTGTTCAAGATAAAGCAGAAAGTCAGTTGTCTCACCGTTTGTTTAGAGGGGATGTTTAGTTGATGAGCTCATGCTGAGACTCACTTTTCAATGTAAATGAATTAGCTATAGGATAGGTGCAGCAATTCTAACTCAGCAAAACACTGAAATATGCATGCACAGCAAGCAAGATTGTTTTTTTTTTTTTTTTATGGGGGGGTGTTATGAGCATTGATAATTGTTCATTAAGCCTCGCTGCCTAAATTATTTATTGTAAGCTCTGCATTTTCAAAGTGCCAGTCTTTGGATTTTGGTTTCAGGGTGGAGTTGCACTAACAAGAAAAATGGATGTGACAATCAACAAATAAAGGAGTGACATTTGGAAATCAGATCATTTTAACTGGCAAATTGCAGAGCTGTGCAAGTGAACTTTAAAAGCCTGAAAGCAAAATTCACAGGAAAGTATTACTTTGACTTTGCCCCCCATGGTACCACAGAAGACAAAAGAGCAAGTCTGTGCTTTTAAGCTGCTAAATCAACTACTCAACTAAATCAGGTACTTGAGGTATGATTTGAACTTGATATGAACATATAAACCTGTATAAACAACCCCAAATAAAAATTCACAAATAAACATGCACAGAAAAATTCAAATTGAAAGAAGAAGCATCAGCCTTCTCATGATGAATGATGCCATTCATCTTCATGCAAACGCTTTCATACAGCTGCAACTCGTCAGAGTGAACATGCATAGATTGATTAGGTTTTCTCCCCCAGCAAGATGATTATTGATAAAGTTAAAAAGAAAAGAAAGAGTTATGTAACACAGATTAATATCCTGACAGATTTTTCTATCCACTTGTTAGATTCTTAAACAGAAAAATCTATACCTCAGAAACTGATCTGACCGATGTCTTATTAAAACACGCACATACATCATTTTAAATGGTGATACAGAAATAGAAATGCCTATGTATTAAATACAATGGACCATATTTATATAACTATTACGATATTTTGTATCTCTTTTTGTAAACAGGGAATCATCTGATTTCTTTTACATGCATCACCCTGTTTACAAACACAAACCCATCTACCTCTATCTCTGGAAAATGTCAAGAACAGGAAAAAGGGGAGAAATGCTAATGCTGCCGGCAGTATGACAAACTGCCTCGGTGGTCTTAACCGGTCATCAGTTTCCTACTTAAGCATAATGGACACCACGTGAAGAAGCCATGTTTCAGAGACGAAGCCGTGGGCCGAGTGAAAAAGAGGAAAGACCAGTTCGAAGATTTATGTTTTTCAAAGAGCTCACATCCGGAGATAATCTGCTGTGTCCTTAGATAATCTTTACTAGCTTACACGCAGCAGCTGAGCTGTAATTAATGGCAGGGCAACGATGGCACGGTGACCTGGGATGTGTCTCTGCACCGCCGTGGAGCCTGTGCCCATCATCTGCAACTGGTTTACAGTCGGTGCCATGGTGCGAGTGATGTAAACGCCAGCCGATGCAGCCATAAACACTAATCCAGTTATCAGCTGTCAATCATACTATCACTACTCTTTTCTTCAATTTATGATCATCTTAGAACAAATAAAATATTTTAAAAAGTTATTAAGAACACATGAGTATTGGAATGAGAAGGAATTTTATTATTCAGTTTTGGAAAAAATCATGTGGAGTACAACGGAAATCTCTGTAGATATTAATGATTTATCTGTTGTAAAAGAAGCTGATGCACATGCTGGTTAACCTCTCAATAAAATGACCAGACCACTGCTGTCTGACTGGCCACATGTGAGTGCAGCTCATCTCAGTGCTGTGAGATGTGTGGGAACTCTTCACCACAAGCGCAGCAGCTCTCTCTGTCATGCCGGCTCCAGTGTCTGGCTTTGTCATTTTTCACTACTCACCAACACCACTGTGGAAGGGTGTGTATCTGTGTGTGAAAAGCACACCTGGCAGATAAGGAGACCTGCAACCCCTTTACCAGCCGACCTCAAACCCTTCTCTCATCCCCCAACTTCTCTCTCTCTCTCTCTCTCTCTCTGCCTACCATCCCACCTTCTTCCCTTCCCTCCACCTCAGGCCCTGAGGGGGGAGATGGATCTGTGTCTGGGGCCGGTGATGTCACTCTTGGCAGTCGGAGGCTTCAGAGTTCAGAGAAGTGAACTGCAGCAACTGTGTTGCTTTGTTTGGGATGCATGCATGCACGCTCTGGCGCATGCTCAGGTATGGTATACAGCTTATTATTTAAGTCTTCGTCCTGAGCTGCAATAGATCTGCAGCTCTTATATTTTATGGGCTTTCTTTTCTTCATTAAGTCGAACCGATGGGAGGATGAGAGAGGCAGAATGGAAAAAACACAAACAAACAAATTTTAATGGAGACCAGGAAAGACACATGTTTCCAGAGGTGGGGATTAAACCGTTGAGAATGAAACATGCTAGCTTAGCCAAACTTCACTATAAAAAAACACAGTTAAAAGAAAAGGGGGAAAAACAGGTTTATCAATTAAATGAAATGGTATGAAGTATTTAGCAATCCAACATTTCCAAATGTCCAAATGTGCATTTCCTTTGTGTTATTGGATGAAAGTTGATTGTGAGACGAGAAACTTTTACATTCACATGCTTGTAAACATGGAGACAAACAAGCGTGATGGTTTATGTGGCTGAAAGATTCGGGCCTTGTTCTGTACAGATGAGTGAAGACATGCAAGAGAAGACGGTAGAGCCCACGTCACGGAAGTCAGCCTGGATGAAAAGACTTGTCTCTCTTACCTCAGTCAGCTCATCGTAACTGTGCAGAAGTTTACAGATTTTAAAAGTCTTGACATTGTCCCATCAATTACAGGACACTCATGTCACGGGCTTCTCTGAGTCTCTGTGAATACTTTCAATATATGCAGTCAAAGTCAGAGCAGTCAAAACATCTTCTAAGCACATCTTTGACATCTTCGCTTTTTTTTTTTCCATAGAAGTGTCAGCAGCTCTGCTAGACAGGGATGTATCTGTGTGTGTGAAAAAAAAAGTGTGTATGTGCACGTGCACAAGCACTGATTACCACAAGCACTCCCTTCTCCATGTCAGATAAAAGCATGAAAAATGGTATGGAGCTAAAAAAAAAAAAAGGGCGTTACCCTCAACAGTTCTAGCTTTAGTTATCTGATTGATACCATGCAATTACTGAGATTTATGTAGCTCAACATTCCAGGGTAGGTAGCCACCTGTGGAAATATGATCTGTTTTTAACTCATCTAACATGAGGTGAGGAGACTGGAGAGTAGAGCAGGGGGAAGGTGAGCGAAGCTATCTTATCAAAGTTTCCACTGCAAGCCTGTAACCGCACAGCAAAGCACAGCCACTTTACCATATGCCAAGCAATGTGCATTTCCACGACAACATATCATTATTGCTTGATTGATAGGGTGTAACTGTGTCTTCTGTTTATGTCAGCTCTGATTGGTATCTCAAAACCCATTATTTTAAGTGTGACTGAAGTGTTGTGGTTTAAGATTGCTTGGAATCTTTTGGTCATCATCAAACCTTGAAAGAACTTCTCATGCTGGCTGTAAACAAAGACCGAGTGCAATTTGACATTAATACTGATGTTTTATGATTTGAGGCGGGGGGGGGACGCATTCTTGTAACACTGTACAGTATTTACCTGCTGTTATCTTAGTAGAGGAAAAGGATAGATCTGCTTCAGTGCACTCAAGAATTCAAACTTCTTTAGCCTGTAAAATAGTGGAAATCAGAACATGTAAGGTGGGTAGTGTATCGCTTTTTAAAAATGTGTTTACATTTACTCTGCTGGTGCTATTTTTCCGCCACCCCTCAAGACTTTCTCCATAGTGAAATAAAGACTAAGGTTACAGTTTACATAATATATCATTTGTCCTTTTTTCCTTTGTCAGAGTTGAGTGGTTAAATACCGCGTCAACTAGCATCAAGACATCAGAGCTCAGAAGGCCGCAAGCTTAGACTGTAAATGCTGGTCTGATGCATGTTTATACGGGTGAATCTTCCACGGCGTCTTCTTTTAAGAGCAGTATTTTTTACTGCAGGACAAGATGGTGGAGCTGGAGAGTGATCCTTGACAGCTAATTGGACAAAAGGGAGTTTTTTAAGGACTACTTCTTGATATATGAGAATATTCTCATAATGATGTGTATGTGTATGAAGACCCTACATAAAAATTTTCCACATTCCTTATACACTGCTCTTTGTCACTTGGTTTCATGGCTATGGTTAGACATAATATGCATAATTAAATTTAAACTAATCAGGTGAAGAGAAAAATATTAAGATTGATGGCTGGCTCATATAGTGTCTTCCGAACTGCAGTCTTGTTCAGTGTCCCCAGTGTGCTGTAATCAGGATACTAAAGTGAACTAAGAAAGTCAAGTGGTGGATCATTAGCAGGGTCATGGATGGCCAAAACTGGGGAGCAAAGGCTGGATCATGCTGTCCGATCATTAAAAGAGCAATGATGGCTTAGTACCGGATAGAATTGTATAGAGTAGAGGTTCCTTTACATGTAGAACAACTGCCTTCAGATAAGCAGTCATAGATTTTAACCATGGATTGTGACTCTGCACGTTATAGAGATGGAGACAAACGAAACTATTAGCCAGTGGCTAAAATGTTTTTTTTACTCTAAACCACTTTGAAATCAGCAGATGGCTCTGTCATTTATAAAGTCTATTGCTTGAAGTCAGCACACCAGAAAATGGGCTTAAACTTTCACAAAGTATCGAGTGGATTTCTGGTGTGCACGGTGGCTAGTTGGATATTCTGTAGAAAAATATTACGAATGTTTGATTATTTTATTGATTCAATGAATCAAAAAGAATTACATGTTCTTTCCGTTGTGCCATAAAAATAATTATGATATTGATTTTTGATTGATATTTTCAATTTTAATCGATGCATTAGTATTTTTTCTCATACCCCTACCAGTTTTTGTCAGTGCAAATTCTGCAAAATTCTACTTCTTTGTTATTATTTGTGAAGACTAAGATGGAAATTTTGCAATCAGATATCAAAACATTTTACCACAGGACATAAAAAATACAGATCAAGAATTGTTGAATGGATTCTTTTTTCTATATTTTTAATTAAAACAAGTCATGATGCTGAGTTGTAGCTCAAATGCCTGTTGAATAAGGTCTTTGCAGTCACACTGGAAGGTGGAGGGGACACCCACGAGTTTTTAATGATGCCCACCACTATCCAGTAGAGGAAAAAACCATGTCTCCCCCCCAAACAGAAGGTATATTTTGCTGCTGGTCAGCGCTGATGCTTCTGATGCAGGAAGGCATGCAGTGTTCATGATGGGTTTCTGTTTTAAGCCTTATGCATTGAGGCATTGGGAGCGACTCTGGCTCTAAAACATCCAATTTTAAAGATACTCTATGACTGCAGAGTTTACAGATCTTTCTCTGAGGGTCTCTCACTCCTCTGGTCTGAGAAAAGGCAGTTTTGTATCCATTTAAATATCTGCATCTCTCTCATTGACTTTGCCCTTCATAGTTTTGATTTTTCTTTTTACTATTGTAGAGGATTAAAGCATCCTTCTTTTAAAAGCAAGTCTAAACTGTGTTGTTTTACCATCATACACTGTTAGTAATTCAGTCCTGATAGCTCTTGTCAAAGCAGTTTTGCTATGTAATTACCTGAAGTGCTCAAGATTGCTTGGATTCATTTGCAAAAGGTCAAAGCATCAGAGTTGGCTCCAGCTCCAAAGGGATTTGTGGTCGGAGTAGTTTTACTTTCAATAAACAAAATGATCTGTCAGGGCTCTCAAGGGCCCATCACCACAACAACATAATGTAATCTTCAGCTGCACACAGGAAGTGATGTTTTATTGTTTTATCTCTAGCTTAAACTGAATTGGTTTGAAATGGCCACAAATTCCTGCCTGTATGTTCCTGAGCCAAATTCCAACTTGCTTTGGATTTTAAATACACTATATATTTGGTTTAAAGGCATTTCTGCCAAACATGAAGAAGAATGTCTGAGAAAAAAAACATGTCAGATCTCTAGGTGGAAAATTTCACTGTAATAAATTACCACTGTAGACACAGTAAAAGGCCTATGGATCTGTCATATTCCAACATTTCATCAGACAATAGCACCAGTAGCCTACATGATGACACAGCTTTGGTCAAACCTTTCCAGACCTGGTAACTGTATCTCTTATTTTCTCTCCCCACAGAGCTTCTTAACTGGATTTGCTGTAATATGATAGAAGCAGGTATTGAGTGTGGTGCATGTAGCGCTTGTGCCTAAGTGTGCACGAAAACACATGTGTCACCGCATTTGTGTTTTGCTTCGTTTTGTGTGTGCGCAGGCCACGCTGCCGTGTTTGGGTAGGAGGTCATATTTGCCCGGTCCATCACTGGGATGGTGGAAGAGCTGAGGATGCTGGGATATGCCCGGCCCGAGGGGATCCTCTTGTGTGCTGAATGGAATTGAGGAATGCCACCATAGACAAACATGCTGCAAGCTATGAAACAGCCGCCGTACAACTGAAATCAACACTGCGCGTCCCTGCTATCCCACACAAAGGGAAGTAAATCCAAGGCGGAGAAGGAAAGGAAAGAGGGAAGAAGAAAAAAAAACAAACATTACAAGAGATTTTCAATGTAGCCGAAAGGGGTTTCAATGTAATGTCACAGCAACACTTAATATGTAGCACAGCATGTAATGATTTGAAATAATAATGTCTTTTTTTGGTATAGTCAACTAAATCTATAGTCCTACAAAACACATGTGGGGTCAAGCTTGTATGACTCCCATACAACCCAGATAACCTATTAAATGTAGTTTTAAAGTATTGCTTTAAAATCAAATAAAGCTGGAAAGTAACCCATGAAGAGTTGCAACATCCATGTCCATCCGTTCTCTAATGTCAAAGCTACTCTTTATTTTTTCTATAAGTACAGTAGTTTAGGTTGTTGCTACCCTTGAAGTCATACATACATATACACAGTTAATGGGGACTTTATTAAACAGCTTAATAATCATTCATAGAAAATTATAATAGATAAAGGAAAATAATTTCTTTTATCAATCTTAAGCCATTCGGCATTGATTTGTTCTTGAGAAACTCCATCTTCTTCCAAATAAGCGTGAATCTGTCAATCAAAAGTAAGTAAATGTGTATGGGTTTGGCTCAGTTGTGCTTGAACAATCCTTAAAACTTCTCTATAGTTTCACAAAACCACATTTTTCAGCCACTTATCCTGAATATTTAAACTTTTTTATGATGTACTGATTTTTTCCCATAAGGTCCACCATTACATTTGATACTATTAGAACCCTCTCAAACATTATCCATGCTGAAGGCAATGTTGCTGGATAAATGGATGCGGAGTAATTCCTGATGGAAGGTTAATATGGAGTATAGAGTTTCCAGTCGCCTGTGCAAGATGAAAGGTCAGAGCGCTCCAAAGTCCTTGAATAATTTCATAAAGAAGCTGCATGGTTGTGAGTATGGCTTATGGACTTGTTGCATACATAGAAATTAAAGCCTTGAAATAACATTGATTGAGGAGCTCTCTGGTTTGGAGTCTTTCTCGATGCCGTTTCCCACGTTTGCTTTGTGTGGAACACCCACAATTCAGAGAGCCTCCTGCTCAGCAAGGGGTTTATGAAGTGAAGGAGCTTTTCCTTTTCCACATTCAGGCTGATGGCATTTAATATTCGTGTGCGTGGATCACCGGCATTGGCTGACAATTGTCACTCATGTACTTTCTAATAATTTGGACATGCTTGGCGGGATATTAAGCCGGCTTACAGGCATCTGAGACGAAACGATTTGTACCTGCGTTGTGATGGAAGCCGTGCATGTGTGTGGGAATGTAATTGATTTATTTATTTTATGACAAGAATGCAAGGCAAGTGTGAGATTTGCTACTATAATGCGGATTCAGAGAGAGACACAGAGACATTGTGGGATGAAGGTGGGGGGAAGGTAGCTTCTCGTCTGTGGCGGGCCCTCGCAATCCTTCAAAACCTTCCAAGAACGTTGATAAGCAGATCCCTGGAATGAAATCTTCCTCAGCACCCGGCTGGATCTGCCCCTAATCGTTTTATTTACAGTCACTATAAAGACGCCTCCCTTTTAATGGCGCTCTGAAATAATAGGCAACCGAGGAACAATCGGTACAGTCCTAAGCACATTCCCCCCCTTTTCCATTTTCACATTAGGCTAATCGAGGCAAGGGGAAGGATATAAAGACATCAGTTGGATGAAATGAGTGTAATTGGAGAATAATGTAGTTAGTTTGCTCTAATCTTCTGCATAATATTAAAATGTTCTCAATGCACCCCAGCTGCAAGCTATCACCCTGCTCTGAGGGAAAACCTGGGCGATGCTGCTTGCAGCGAGGAAGGATTATGTCAGTACGAGATTGAGGAAGAGATATATTAAAGCAGGAAAAAGCAAGAGAAACAACTGGAGGCTTTGGTGGGAAGTCCAAGAAACTGTCTGTGTAGGCCTTAGCTTAGATAAACTGAGCCCTCCTCTATCTTCTTGCTATCATGAAAAAACAAGCCATGCACCCTGCTGACAAGTGCTAATTTGTACTGGGGGCTTGCTGGATGCCAAGAGTGGTTATGGTGCTGGTGAAATCAGGAGGAGAAGGGTCCAAAACTGTCAGCATGGGTTTCAGAGGTTCATTTTCTCCATGCTGAGTACAGCCTGGTGCAACCTGACTGCCAAAAAATCAGCCCACAGAACACTGGCTTAAAACAGAACCAAAGAGTCAGGCACATTTTGAAAAATGTTGTCACAGTGTCCTGAATGAATAATTGTAGTGAGAAATAACTTTGGAAACTATTATTAAAAATGGATTTAAGGTATTTTCTGAGAATAGAAACCATATTCAGCTTCATCCAGCTGCAAACTTGCATGGTTTTGCAACCGGAAACCAAAAGGTCATCAGAAGCTAGGCCCCTTCTGTCCATTTATTAATATTTATATTTTTGAAAATTACCATAACAATATAATTTCTCCAATCTCAAGCCAAGGTCGCTAAATTAAGTTTTGATCATCCATCTTTGTTCAATTAGGGCTGTTGGGAAGTTGTAGTGTGATCATCCACAGCAGTAGCCTCACAGTGGAATTAAGGGTGAGGTTTATTAGTCCCCCTTTGGCTTAGCCTCGACTGTGATTTCAAGAAAAGAAAAAAAGAATACTAGCTCTGAGGCAGCTCTTTAACTGGTGTCATTGTGCAAGAAAATTGTCATTAGACAGTGGAACAAATAACCTCGAAACGTCATGGGTGTCTTCACGAGGGATCTAAAACAACAACAAAGAATTAATCAAATTAAAAGGAAGCCTTGTTATGCGATTTTAATTTAATTTCCAAAACCAAGCCTCTTTTTAGTGTTTGACTAACTAAAAAGGCCAAGTCACAGTTTAGGGGCTCACTAACAGTTTTATATTAGTGAAGAATTATCAATCCTTTAAGCTAATTTGGATATGTTGAGAAGCCATAAAGTGGGCTATGAAAACAGAGTAGCCTATTTGTTAAGCTCCCACCCCCTTCCACATTCTTTTAATGCCACCGGTGCACTAATACACTGTTGTTTCCCCTTGTTGATCATCTGCCATTTAAGGCACATTAAATCCTGCAAATTAATATGAACCTACACAATCTAATAGTCATTTCTCTAACTGTATCAGGCAGCCACAGAGGCCTGCCTTAAGATGCAAAGCCCCATCATTAAACTTTACTACTTTGCAAGTTTCTATACCATCTTGTATCTTCTCCCCTTCCAAATGCCAGTTCTCTGAGACTTCCTTTTTTTTCTCCAGTCTCTCATTTGAGCTTTTTCTCAAATCCTCTCCTTTCCCTTTCTCTTGCCTCCTCTCCTCTCCTTATAGGCAAGCAGTTTAGGCAAGTGCCATATGCCCTGATTAAAGCTAGCGGCAGGCCAAGGAGCACAGGGAGGCTGTTTTGTCATTAGCCCCTTGCGCGGCTGAGGTGGAAACTCATTTAGCCCCATGCTGGACCTTCATTATGATAGACTTGTATCAGATGGCATCTCTGGCTGGGATCTCTGGCTCCTGGCTAACGGATGGGGAGATGCTACAGCTTTGGCCCCTCTACAGCCCCAGCAGGGAAAGAGAAAGGGGCTTTAAATGGGGATAGAGCTGGAGGAGAATGGTTGTGGCTGGGTAATGGGAAGTGAATGGGGACGAAAGGAAGGAGGAATGACAGAGGGATGCAGAGGGGAAAAGAACAGGTCAGACTTGAGGTTAAAGGTTATGGGTGCTTTAGGTGGGCTTGGGAAAGTACAAAGAATAGAAGGCAGGGACAAAAGACAGAGGATAGGAAATTTGAGGTGGTGGTGTTTTTGTTCCTATTATGGACACATGAAAGCAACAGCTGTTGGCTGCGGCAATCATTTGGTGGAATCTAGAATGATAAAAAGAATGGTTTAGAAAAGTTTGGATGATGGGATTAAGTTTATAAACTCACTTCAATGACAAAAAAAAGTTAAAGCCGTGTCTTAAAAACCGGGAAAAGCACAAATTAAAGTACCTGCAAGTTCGCTTCACTTATTAAATCAGCAGAACACTTCTCTACTGTCCTGTATGAATGCATGGTGGAGTGAATTGCCATTTACACTGCAAGGGTCTGGAGGACAGATATGCGATTGGGCGGTCTTCAGAAGCTAAGGCAGGTTTTGCAGTGGTGGCACATGAAGGAATGAGCTGCTGCTGAGGCTGCCTGAAAACGAGGAGATACAGGCCTGAGGGTTCTAATTCAGGGTTACTAACATGGTTTGGTGTGAAGACAGAGAGGTATGGGGTGGGAGGAAGAAGAAGAAGACAGCTGGGCCCGGAGGAGAAGGAGGTTGATGGGGCTATGGTCCTGAGATGGGGCCGCGGATGGATTTGGGTCTTGCTCAGCCTGGTGCCTCTCTGGCAGATGCTGCAGCAGACTGGATGAGGGGACCACCACTGACACACTGCTGGCGGCTAGAGCTGTGTGTTCCTGGTAGACCGAAACCACCTCTCTGTCTGGCTGTCTTTTTCTCTCTACCCCTCCCTCCTTCTATCTTTTTCTCTGTCTGCAGTTCTTCCTCTTCCTCCTCCTTTTCATTGTACACACTATCATCACTGCTTACAGCTGCACCTCCTACACTCAAATGCACACACAGACAGCAAAAAACATGCTAGTTGCTGACACACACAAAAAACTGTGCGCACAATGTGTACATGGAGAACAAAAATTATAGGCTTGAAATGTTCTAAAGTAAATGGCTGAAACAATTTTTTCCCTATTTGCTGACAGTTGTGCTACCTCCTGTAATAAAAAGTCAATGAACCAAGGGCAGTCAATATACTCATATAACGAAGACTGGAAGACTTGTCATTTACCCATTTCATGTTTTTTTCCCGTTTTCTTTTGTTTTTTCTTAAACAAAAACATCCCTTTTTTCATCGGCATACAAAAGCACGGATGGCGGTGGAGCCACACATGTACACAAACACAGTTCCGCTGTCTCTTAAAAAGGAGAAATCTGGGGGAAAATGCCTGCACCCCCCCCCCCTTCAAAATGCAACCTGAGGAGAAGGCATCTGACTGTGACAAACCAAATACGCTCTGTAATAGAATTTTCCATTTCTGCAAACTGATAAGGAAGAGAAAACATAACAACTGCGAGTGGCACATATCTGAGAGAGGTGATTTCAAAGAACAACACCAAAGCACTCCAGATGCCTCCTCTCGCTGAGTTCTTACATAAATATGCCGTTAAGCAATATGATGTATTATTATTACCTGAAAACATGCTCTGAGCCCGGGTAGGCAGCATATGAGCCAAGCGTCTACGCTCCCCAAAGGAGATTGTCTCGACACCACATATCAGGCTGTGCTATTGGATTCCCTGACTTTTAACTGGGTTAACCCACTTCCTGGTGAATACAAATTCAATTTTAACTGCCTCAGTTTTTTTTTGCCATGCATGCCCCCCCTTGCCCCATTCCCTTTTCACTTGCCTTGCTCTCAATAGACTGGCATAACCACGTAGACACAATTTTCTTCTATTGAGTATACACAAACTATAAAATTAAAATGAAGTGCTATTACATGTGTGCACGAAAAAAAAAAAACGGATGTGAAGAATCTCAGAAACAGAGAATGATACTTCCAGTGTATTTTTTTCTGTCTATCCATCTTTCATGTATACAGTGCAGATTTTTTTGTCATCCGTGGTGGTAGACATTGATAATCTGATATGCACTTCTGTTTCCTTTGTGCAGAAGTGCCTGTGTTCATTGGAAGAATGATGCTCTTTTAATTATTTTTCTTGGCACCTTACAACACAAGATGCAGAACAAAACCTCTGAATGTGATAAAACCAGATAAATGTGCGGAAAACAATCATTTTTAACATTTTAAACTACATATTTGAAAACTAAGGAAAGTAAATCTTTGGAAAAGGCCAAAGAATTCTGTAAAAAATTTCAGACTCTACAAGCCATTCAATTATCATCTTCATTCCCTGTTTTATTCAGTCTATATAGGAGGAGGTAGGAGGGGTGATGGTGGAAAAATCTTAAGGATTTAAACTTGAACAATATAAATTCAATGTATACTGTACTCCATTGTTAGATTTAGGTACAAAAAGGCCAGGATTCTTAAAACAGTTTGGCTGGAAAACACACCTTTTACAGTATTAACCCAGCACCTGGGGGGGGGGAGAAAAATGCAAAGGGGGGGAGTAAGACTAAGCACCACAGGCACCTCAAAAGTACTTTTTAAGACATACTTTTTCAACCGTGCAGACCTGTCTTCTAGGGTCTGTGTGACTGTCTTTTCAATGGGTTAATGGCTTTCCTCAAGCAGAGAGAGACAGAGCTGAGCCTAAACAAAGCCAGATGAGGGAGTCAGGAAGCCTTTCAGGACTTCATTAGGTTCTCTCTCTTAGAGGGGAGGCTAAGAGTCCTGCAAGCTGGTACTGTTTAGCTGCTTAACGTCAACGGGAATGCTCACGCAGCTGCCCCATACACCCACCAATGAACACACACACATACCTAAATATCCAGATATATGCACTCAATCTCAGGCTACATGCACACATGTAGACATGTAAATTCACATGCATACACACATACAGTATGTCACCTATATAGGCCGGTTTAGACAAGATAACCAAATTCTGTCTGGTTAGTATAAGAGAAAAGGCCCACACAGGGGCTCAAACAATGACTGCCATTCATACATTCATGTTGATGCTATGGGCATCATCCATAGTCTTGTGTCTACTGATTATATTCATTTACATCTTTACACACATGCACAAGTTCCTAAACAAACCATTTGACCAGGAAGCCTGAACTTCACCCATGCATTTAAGCATGCATGGTGGCCTATTGTGTTGCAACTGGTCGCCTGCCCTGCAAACAACCACATCTTCCTTGCAGACCTGAAAGGAAACTGAAGAGAAGGGGGCCAGATGATTAGATGGATATCATAACTTCAGACACGTGTAGCCGAGATTTGATGAGTAAGGTGGAGAGGGAGGTGGATCCGTGAGTGTGTGCGAGCATTTGTGTGTGTGACAGGTGAGGAAGGACCGCTGAAAGGGAAGCTGATGAATATCAAATGAACAAGAGAAGAGGTCTGAAAGTTGAGCCTTGCACCCCCCCACACCGCTCCCCCTTTTGTGTGTACATGTCATTGAATGTGTGTGAGTGCGTGCTTGCATGTAAGGGCAGGGGTGTGGGGTATTTTGTTGTTCTCTTAGAGAGAATAGAATGGGGGATGCTGTTTTGTGTGTCTGTGTGTGTGTTTGTGTGTTAGAGCAAGAGGGCTGTGTTCAAGCACCACCTAGTGCTCGAGTGTGGCACCTCACCTGTGATTTAAAACACAACACCTAATTTGTTAGAATCAGGAGCTTGACTCTCACTGAGTGGATGACACAATAATAATGAGCAATAATGAAAGAGATTTTTTTATGTGGTTATTTTAAAAAAATACTTTCTTTTTTTTTGGTGTGTATTGTACGAATATAATTGATGACAGAACAGGGTAGCAGCATTGTCAACCTTTTACATCTCGTAAATTAAGTAACGTAACTGAGATCAACGTGGTTACACAAATGTTTGGTATTATGTTTAAAACAAACTTAAATATTGTAATGTGACATTAATACTTCCTGTCTATTATAGATTCAGAGGCTATTGTGAGACAGAGAATATGTCACAGTCGATCCCTCACTCATCTGACAATCACAACCAGCCACCAGATAAGAGGCACAAGGAGAGCCCCGGATAATTATGGCACACATGGCTTAGCAAACTTTCCCCCATTTCATCCGCTCATTTCAATGTGCCCTTGAATACAGTAGACTGTCAACACACATCCATCGCAGTCGGCTTGCTCCAACTTAGCACCACAGCCCCATCAAGCCCTTCCAAACAGGCTGGTGACAGTGATGCGAGGCTGTCGTGGTGGATCAAGGTAATTCAGTCTGAGCCCCCCGCCCCGCCCTCGTGCCCTCCCCACTCCCCCTGTTGTCAGTGGAGCGCGCCGTGACCCTCGGGCCTTCAGATTCAGCTCCCCAGACCTGTTTATTTTTATCACAACAATGAAAATTAGCATGATGCTGAACGCCTATGCACACCGAACGCCTCCAAGGCTGTTTGTGCGTGTGTGCATATGCATTATGTGTGAGTGAATGTATTTATGTGATCAGGATGTGTGTTTGTGTTTAAGTGTGTGTGGGCAGGAGTGACAGTGTCACCTTCTTATCACAGGGCCAATGCTGTGTAGACAGGGAGATTTAGCTGTGAGATTGAGGGGGCTTGGTGGTTACTGTGTGCTGTGACAGGTATCACCAAAACACGGATTATCAAAACAAAGATTCCATAAAACTGTCAGATGAGGGAAGGGTCCCACGGCGGTTCTGCAGAAGACATGACATAATTCCCGGTCACACAGTGTTTTTGTTGCTCTATCTTATTTGGTCTTAATGTCAAAGTGATTTCTTTCACATTCAGATATGCATCATGGACTGACTTTGCTTTGGTGTGCACTTTCAAAAACTTTACTTTGTTTGCACAGTTTTGAACACTTCACTTTTAATGCACGTCTTTTACGGGGAAGTAGGTCTGATGTAAAAGTTCACAAATTCAAAATCAAGACATTATTGTTCTTCATTTCTGGTTTTCTTCACGGTCATCATCTTTCATTTCTACATTTATTGAACGAAAGTCAAAATGTGGGATACATACTTCATTTTTGTTTTGAACTGGGACTTATATTAGTCATTCATGAGAGTGAGCGACACAGACTTTTTTGTCTACATGTTTGTTCAGGCAGTGTATCATTCCACAACACATTTATACAGCATTCCCAGCTATTTTCATTTGGAAGTATCATAAATGTTAGTGTCAACAAGCTAGCATTAACATCCATAGCAAAGCTACTGTGACAAGTTCACTTTTAGCTTATTTTGTTAACAGGCCAGGTATATATATATATATACAATAGAGTTATGTAGGCCTATGTACACAACAGGGAAATAATAGTATAGATAATATTTGTAATGAAAACAACAAGTAAGTTTTTTGTTCACACAGTGTTTTATTCAAAACACAGATCTAGCATTCCCTGCTTTCTCATTGGGAAAGGGAAATCTTAAACAAACCAACATTATTACCGGGTTTATGGTTCCATTTAAATTTGTTTGATATAAATGAAAAAAAAAAATATTAGCCACATTGGGAATGATGAATTGGTGAAGCAAATGAAAAGAGCCAAATCTTCACTTGCTCTATGGGGACAGCCAATCACATGCTTCTGTGACAGTTGAGCTCCTGTCACTATATTTCCAATTGATGATGTGCCCTGGGTACTTAGCCATGGAGATATCCCTTTCCCTGACTGGTCTGTGAACATGACTCCCAACCAGGAGGTTGTGGGTTCAGTACCTACTGGGGCTCCTTTGAACTCCCCAGTGACTGTAAAAAATATGGACAAACCTGCCAGGTAACCTGTAGGTTTCTGAAGCGCTCAGAAGAGGTAGCATCATCAAATACAAAAATGGGTAACAGGGAGGTGCTGAGAAGGGCTGTGAGCGTGGGGACATATGATTGACCTCAAACTCTGAACCGCCTGTGGCCACGAACTAACAAAGCTAACCCTGAGCACAGCTAAAGCTAAGGCATGCTGTTAGCTGGCTAACACTGCGGCTGTGCTATCCTCTTACTCTCCCTCTCAAGATTAAATACCATCTAAATGAGTTATAACCAAATTCACTCCCCCCACAGTTGTCAGAAAGGTAAATTTGACCAATCAAACCTAAACCCAACCTTTGGGAATTTGCTCGGTTGCGAACCCCTAGTGGATGAGGGGGGAACTGTAATTTCTGGTACTTCCTGGGAGGCTTCATATTTCTCACTATTCGCTTGGCACTGCCACATTTGGAAAACTTGGATCATACCATTATAAAAGAGGGGGAGGGAGGGGCAGATGCTTCCAAGACAGTGTAGTGGTCCTGGCCAAATCGACAGAGCTACAGGATAGTGGGACTGAAGGGTAAGCACCTCAGGATAAAGTAAACAAATGACTGAAAACTAAAAAACAACCAACATCAGGCTGCATTTAATTTATATTGTAGACTGAAGAGCTGAGAGCAGAATTAGAGAAATAAAAATATTAGTCAGTTTATCTTAATAATCAGACTTCTGCATTCATTTACATCTATTTATTTATTTTCTGTGGTTCTGTTTTCAGTTGTTTATTTAAAGGTTTAATTCAAAATAATAGTAAATATATTTTGTTGCAAAAAATGTATAAACAGGTTCTTTATGAAAACATTGAATAAAACATTGATTACCAATTCTACAAACCATTCATAACTATTAAATTACATTCAAATAGTTGGAATTAGAGTATAATCTAGATCAGATTAATCTAGAAGTGGGAATCCTGATTAGCTGGTAACTATATTAATCTATCAGCCATACTGGTCTTCGAAAAAGTTAAAATCAACCCTGATTACAACCCTGATTATGTTAGCAATCAAAATATTAGTATAAATAGTATAAGTAATTACTGCTACAAAGTTTTGTGTTTTATGCATTCCCTGCTTTCTCACTGGGAAGTGGTGAACCAATTCTATTTTTTCCCTCCACCATTCATGCTTTAGTTACCTCTGGGCTGATCATTTCTGCTCAACACAGTTTGGAAACACAACAAAATATCCCGTTTGGTTCATTTTTACACGAGTGGCAATGAGAAGTGCCCACACTTCTTGGCATATCGAGCTTCATCCATGACTCTTGTTATAGGCTTACAGGCAGAGCATTTGGTCAGAGAAATATTTCATTAGTCAGTTTGCAGAGCTGCAGAGCAGATGTTCAGTGCTTTAGTGCCTGCACATATTCACACATCCACAAACAAAAAAACACACTGGGCCTACACACGGATGTGTGAGCTCATAGATGAATACTCTTTCTCTTCACACATCCGCACTACTGTCAAGGTTTTTCCACCATGACTGAAAGCAGTGATGAAGGTGAAGATTAGCCTGATTATTTGGGAAGATTGGTGGGAGTGGGAGGCTGAACAGAGGCTACGCTGCTCTGCTTCAGCAATGCTTTCGTGGCATCACGTACCACTACTCAAACAATTTGTCAACACAGCTGACAAATTATGGCACCCATGGTCTCCATTTTGTAAAGTGGTATTTTGTCATTGCTGAAAAATGGCTTTCCTCAATTAACTATGACACTTAGCTGTGAGGGGTGATTTTCAATTCGTTCTTTTTCATATCCCAAGTGAAATGTTAAAGATGACAACAGTGGTTAAGAGCATCCAGCAGGAAAGGCTTGATGCATCACACTGTCTTTAAAAATCAAAGACACGTGAGCAGTTTTTTTTTTGCTCCTAATACATGGAAACAATGGCTAAAGTGAGCCATCTGTGCTCCATTTCCTCTTTCCACATTGGAACCCATGATAGAGGCTGACATTGATGCCACATTTTGGTTGTTCCTCTTGTGCATCTCAACAGGAAGGGTAAACTTGACTTAAACATAAACAGCGGACTTAATCCTGATGAGATAAACAAAGTAAACATATTCTTAAAATGCAGCAGTCATTAGTCATTTTCTCGAAATCTTGTGCAAAATGCGCTGAACAGAAATCAAGATTAGAATTGTTTGAATGTCCAATGAATCATCTATATGCCTTACTTGTCTTGATCCCTACATAAGGTTCCAGTCAGCAGTAAACAAACATTCATCATTGGCATAAAGGTTGAGTGAAACTAGGGGTTTTCAGTTGTTTCTTTGAACTGTTCTTAAGCTGGCAACAAGCGACGATACAACAGTTTCAAAGCAAATAAACAGGAAGTGGATGCATATGTTCATATTTAATGTAGTTTTTCTGAAATCAAAACACAAAAAAATAAGAAATCAAACATCTAAATTCAATGTTGAATATGAATAACTGGTTAAATGTCATTTTGTTTGCTACACCCTCATCAGACACTTTTAGTAGCCATCATTCAACATTTCTTCCTTAGCTCAATCAAAAAGCTAGTTTCTTGGAACAGATCCAAATTTAGGTTAAAACATATTTTCTGTATGTTTCGTTAAATCCAAAAAATGATGAGCATTTGGGACAAATCCATTTGGACATTAAATATAAGAGTTTAGACCAAGGTTTTATTGTCAATGATAAATAAAAAGCTAACAAGGTGTTTTAAGGGTGGAACGTCTCACCTATACTCCTCAGGTTTTGTCTGATAATCAGAGCAAAATTATTTAACATTTGTATCACCAGATTACTCCGCATGAGGCGGTTAAAAACTCCTTGATGCACCCAGGTTGAGTTGGAGCACGGCTAGAGAAACCTTCCACTGCACTTTGACCTCTTTCTTGAGATGCTACATTATTGGGCATTATCCAGAAATACTACAACTGGAGGGAAAGTGGTGAAACGGTACATTTAGCGGCACAGTTGAGTCCAGCATGACCTGGCCATTTAATTGGACCACTGTACTTGTCCCAGTAAACATGCAATGGAATTTGAAATACTACACAACAGTGCAAAAATGAGCACAATTTGTGCAATTAAAAAGACTGTTGCCATTAAGTCTAGTCAAATTACTCTGTTTAAAAAGCATACAGTTCCTGGATTACATCATCCATTTACTGAGGCAGGCATTAAATCAAACTGAAAGGGACTGATACGCAGTCATAGTTACTGAAACCTGTTAATGACATTGCTACACCTTCGATAACTTGAGATGTTTGCATATGTAGGTTTTTCGAAATGGCTCCAAGACAAATCCCAGACTTATTGAAATCTACGATCCTCATTGTATGCGTGTGTACATCCAGCTCAACCAGGAAAGTGCTGCTAAACACACCCTTTTTTATCTTGGTAAAAACAGGAAGTAACTGAATGCTGTCAGTCAGGATCACTAACAGGAACTTTGCCTTATTTGCTTAGTTGCATGTGTTCATACCTTTCATGTGTCACGATACGATGAGAACAGCTTGTTCTACTGAACATGGATCTTGTCCGGTAATTTTGCAACAAGCATAAACTTTTCAAAAAGCTGCAACAAAGCATCCTGGGGGTGCTTTCAAACAGACATGGTTCTGGTTTTGGCATTCCTCAGAACCTCGCTTTCTGATGAACTGGCCTGTGCTCACACCTGGTTAACCAGAACCAAAATGGGAGGGCTTCACTATGAGGAAGAAAAATATAAACAGCTTGTAGACTTCGTCCTGTAAGTTGATAGCCATCAGGCTTCATTATAACCTACAGTTTCTTCAAAATAAGCAATGTATTCAGATGACTGAGTGAATTTCATGCAACATTAGGATGTTTGCAAAAGATAATATAACGTAGCAAAGCAGCAACATTCTGCACTACTGATTCATGCCTTTGATTGAACTAAATTAGAACATCTAAACATTATTTTTAACAGGTTGGGTGGTTTCTTCACTTCTTCAGTTGTAGCTGCAGCGGTCAGCTGGAAAAATGATCATGCAACACAACATGAAGCAGCTCTTCTGTCCAGGTCTTTCTTTTCCAACATGGTATTGTTTTTTCACTTTCTTAATGTATGCAAGATCTCTTCTTGAATAAAGGCAATTGGAATTCTTTTTCTTAGATCTTGAAGACCCTAAACTGCTTATTAAGGTAAAATTAGGGAATGAGCAGGATAAACTTATAAGTGAAAATGAATTTCACACAGCAAGGGAAGGTCCAAAACTCCAATGACGATTTTGTAAATCATCGAAGGAAACTTCCCCCGTCAATAAACACAATCCTTTTTTTATTGCCATGATTCATGAATCCCTGAGAGCTCTCATTCAAAACTGCGTGGTGAAAGACAGAAATGGCAGAGTGGTAAAGATCCATTCAAATATGATTATAACTGAATTAATAGACATTGACATTTGTGTTTGTTCCAATGTGGTGAGCAGCCCAGCGTTTCCTGCCAATGGCCCCGTGGATGACACTAATACCTTGTAATCAAAGGAAATGTGTATAGCTCCACAACCATTACATTCAGATTTTGTCTCTCTCGTTTTCTTACTTCATTCTCGCTTGTTTTGGTGTAATGCAGATCAGTTCTGGGTTTATTTTCTGCCCTCAAAGCTGTATCTTTTATTTGATTTGCGGTTGAGAGGGGGGAAAAAAATCATCCCGGTGAAATTACATCCACATGGAGGATCCTCTAAGCTTACACTCCAGCTCGGTTGGCAGAGTGAAAGCAGGCTAGGAAAAACTGAGGTTTTGATGCAAATGCAAAGCCTCTATTTTTGGTCAAATATTATTAAAGAGGGTTATTACTCATTATGAATAAATCTATAGAAAACAGAACTTGAATCACAGTTATCATTTTTTTAATGGGTAGTTTTCCAAGGATTAGCAAACGTAACTGCTGCCAATTACACCTTAGAAAGTATAAAAATGTGGTGTGGTTCATTCACCTGTCAAGGCATTGCAGGTTTCCTATTCAAACTGGCTTACCTGCCTTAAGTGATGGAAACAATCCTGTCCCGAGCTCAACTTGAAGAGGCTACTTTCAACATGAGGATAATACTGCCATAATGAAACTGCAAGGCGCTCCCACTTAATCATTCAGTATGTCCTCTTCACCTCAGGATGTGGTTGACATGGCATGAAGGGATCTAGATGCGCTCTCATATCTATCAGTGTGCAACTTCTCTTCTTTATTCTTCTCTAATGCTGGTGAAAACAGTTCACCCTCAGGGAAGAGCCGGCTATGTTTTCACCTCTTCCCAAAGCATAGGGGGGGGAGGGAATCATCCAGATGAAAGGTTACGCGGTAAGTCAACATTTGCTTTTTGGCTTACTTCAACGACTGAGTCCTGTAATTAAGGCCTGATTTTACACTCTGTTTTTTGTAGAACGTGTTTTACTTAATCTTAACTTAAACCTGTGAGACAACTTGCTTTCAGTAAGTACATAACACTGATATACGTGATGATACTTTTATTCTGTAAAAATAAATATTACATCTAATGTCAAGGGTTTAGAGGTCGTTCCACAGAATATTTATTGGCATATTTTTGTTTCCTTGTAAGATTATGGGGTTCTTTTTTAGTTTCCCCTTTTTTACATAAGCCTTTTCTTCCCAGTAATTGTTATTTATTTGGCATTTAATCACACGGACTGCCCTTGGGGTAAAGTTTCAGGATGCATTTGTACAGAGGATGACAGGAAATCCGTAAATAAAACTAAAAGTTGATAACTTTAATAGATGCATTTCTGAACTAAGTCCACAATAGGGGAAATATCAGTGGATTTATTTCATGATAACACAGGGTAACTATATAGCCTGTGCAGAGCTCTTAATTCTAACAAATACAATTAGAAAAAAAGGAAAGGAGTCTCTGGTATTGCTAATATTTACATTTACCTTTAAATTGGGACATGTCCCCTGCTGACACTAATCCGCAATAAATTAAGAGTCTTTTCTCTTAATATTTACAATGCAAAAAGAGGAAAAGGCTGGTGTCCATCTGGATTTAATAGACAAATAATACTCCTTGTTGGGATGCACAGTGGCATGATGAAAAACTGGCTCCAGTATACAATAAAAAAACATTTGTCTTTTACATTTATCCCTCGAAGAGATGCTGGATATTTTATCAGGTCAGTATTTGCAGTAAAGTCAGCAACATTATGCTTACACTTATATTCCCCTTCTGGTTCAAATGCCAGAAGTCAGGTACTGTAAACCCATGACGACTTTGTGAGGATTGACAAATAATACTCGAATAAGCCAAAAAAAAGTTTTTCTTTTTTTTCCTGTAAAACTGATATTTTAGACTTTTATAGGAGTTTAAAGCTGTACAGTAGAATGACGGTGCAAAGCTTGTACTGCTGCAGTCTATTACTCGCACCTTTAGTCAACACTCGAACACCATTGTCAAACTTGTCAAACAAAACCCCACAGATAAGATCACATTGTTTATTAGCTGAAAACGTTTTCCTATTGTAATGGTAATAAGAACTCAGTAAATATGGACCTCATGTCTGTGCAGACATGTGCAAAGCTAGTCATATTTGCATTAACGTTCACTCCAATTAATATTTGTCACGACAGACAGTGTATAGCCAATCGGCTACCACTCACTGACTGTTGGATATTTCTTCTTGTACTCCATTTCCATCTTGCTTTTTAACATAGCTCATTAAATCGCACTTTGCCATACCACTCGTCCCATTAAATAAAGTTTACGTTGGTGGGGGCTACATTTGTGATCTACTCTCCTCAAACACACACACATGCACACATCGAGCAGCATTTGGAGGTAATTGAAAATGTGATCCATGAATTCACAAGTACAATTTAACTCTGAGCATGTCCATGTTAGTGCTTCTACTCGCAACAGGTCAAGGAATTAAATTAATTTTTAAAAGGGTGACCCATAAAATTGCTCTCATGATAGATGAGGTGTGAAGGCAATATTTTAATGCATTTATTGGTATATATAGTTTCCAGAGAAAGTTACTTGAGTTCATTTGGAGGGAGATGTGGTTTTAGTTATGTGCACTTGAGGGAAATCATGTACTTAGTTTTTGACTCACATATGAATTTAAATCATTATGTAAGAACACCTCTGTAACAGTATTACTTAAAATGAAATGTGGCATCTATGGTGACATCTAGAAATATTTTATCTATCCACAATCGTTTTTGTACCTGTGCTTCCATTATGTGTTTTTATATTGATCACTTTTCTCTTGAAGTTCTGTTGTTTTTCATTGTTTTTCATTGTTCTGCTTTGCTCATTTCTAACAAGTTAGACATTTTCACAGGGGGCTTGGTATTTTATTTGTTTTTAATTGTGTGGTATTTTATGAGCTTTTTACTGTGTACCGTTAGGGTTTAGGCATTTTTAGTGTTTCTAAACTGACTTTTAGTTGCCATGCTTTTAAATCCGCATGTAAATTAGGCGCCCCCCTGTTGTCACAAATCACATGACTCACCTTAATGAAATCTGCACACCTGTGCATAAGAAACCCACTGGACATGAAACAAAGGAAAGAGGCCACCACACTCCATCCACATAGCCAAAGGCCCTGATGTGTGATACGCCCGTGCTTGGCACATATGCTGTACTGTTTTCAGGTGACCCGGTGCGTGTGGCCAACTGGGACCTGCCGATGTGGAGCCAGAAGGGGATCAGCCTTCTTGAACAACTGCACTTTAGCCCCCATCCCCTCGACAATGCCTTTTTTTCCTTTTTATAATTTTAACTATTTCTAGCCCGCTTTATTTTTAGCAGATGTTTAGATTTAGTATTTTAATAATAAATCTTTATATAATAAACCTGCTCAAGTCTTGTCCTCCTTGGCAACTTAAAATGTGCTCTCACCTGGTCATTTTCCACTCCCACCACAATAAACTTTCCAGTTCTGTCGCATCATAAATCTGACAAAACTCCACAAACCCAACCTTTACCATTTAAAAAGAATGGCCTCTGTGACTAATTTGTGGTATATGGCTTGTTCTTCTCAGCTTGTTCAAACCTGTACCATTTTTTTTCCCTTCCATTATTCTTCTGTTCGGTCTTTGTGATCTGATTTTCCATAACCCTGCAATTCCTTTCCAGGTTGATCCATGAAGAATACATGACAACATGCAACATAGAGTGTACCAGATGTTGATGTAGTTGGACTAATATAACTGCTGGCAGGTGTTTTACGTTATCACAGGTGTGCCCAGGGCTACCAGGTGATGTAGTGATTAGCACTGCAGCGTCACAGTCAGAAGGCCATTGTTTCAAGCCTTGGGTGACCGTTTTCTGTGTGGAGTTTGCATTTGTTTCATAGAAATATCATCTCAGAAGAAGAAGAAAAAATGTAGAAGAAAGAAAACCTGACTCACTGAATGTCCTTTCTCCTTCAGCTGGCTCTTTCACTGCAAAAGTAAACTGGTACAACACCGAATTATTGCAGTTTGGAGCTTCTGTTCTTGCACTGGTGGTCAAAATCTTTCTTGTAATTTGTATATAAAACAGGTGTCTTGGACTGCACACATCCTTTTTATAGTGATACAGAATAACTAGTCCATGCATATGTTCCTTTAAGATTGGACCAATGCAATTCCTTATTATTGGGCTGACCCAAAAATAATCTGAAAAGCTGATTCAAAATTTTACAGTGAGTGTTCAATAAGAATTCGCAGGAAAAGATCATATTTGCTTCTCTCATGCATGCCAAGGATTGAGGGCTGAATCAGAGAGAAAATTAAATAAATCATTAGGCAAGGCAAGTTTTATTTACACAACCAATTTCATGTACAAGACAATTTGCATTGCAGAAAAAGTATAAACATTAAACAAACTTTAAGGTTTGCTTAGTTAGGTTGTTTTTGTGTTTTTTAGAATGGCTTATGCAAACATAACTAACATAAAAGGGCCGTGCATCGACTCTGTTGGAAATTTGGGAAATCCAAATAGAGCTGAAGGTGAATTGAAAATAGATGGTAAGAGTTGGAATTTCTTCATGTGGTTATTGTTGCGTAAGAACATGCATTTGGCAAAAACGTTAATAATTTGCACGTCTCCACAAAGGAAAAAGCCATTGCAAAAAAAAATGAAAATAAAAAAAATCCCATTGAAGTTCAGTAAGTAAGCATGGCTTGTACTGTAGTGTCTTAAAATAGTCCTCATCTCTTAATTTTATGTGACCTGACAACAGCACTGTTGATATTTTTAGAAGCCTTTTATTTCAACACACCTGACTGCTAGACAGGAGCCAACACCAATATGCCGGCATCTCAAAGGTCCCCCACCAACTGCCAACCCTACACCCTTGAGATGGAGGTGATGCGGAGAGTTCTGGAGAAAGACCAAGGTGGTAAAGGGGCAGCTGCCTTCGCTTCGGTCGAAGTCTGCTGACCCACTTTCCCACCTTTTCCACCTCTCATGAATTCCCCAGCGCCGTCTCCTCTCCCGAATTCTCGGTCAAGATTAATGGTGTGAACCCAAACCTGCTGGCAAACTGGGTGTAAGGAAGATGTCTGAGGTAAGACCTGACAGAAGTTTGGAGTGCAAGGTGGGAGCTATGTGTGGTTGTGTATGACTGCACTCAGGAAAGAAAATATGGCAGGCCCATAGGGACTATCCTTATGGTGAAGACTTATCTTACTAATCTTGTTGCAGGAGAGAGTAGCTTATATTTCACTCTCTCTGATCTGCCAAGTTCTCCGTCTTTCACTCTTTCTGTCTCTCAGCCTCGGTGCCTCGAGGGAAAATAGACAAATTCTCAAGGCCTGAAAGTATGTGAGAAGACTTGGTCGGACAGAAGTTCAAGATGTCATAGGAGAGAAGTTGTGTTTCGACTTGAAGCCTTGTTTGTGATCATCAGCAAACCTGTCAGGAGGCCGTTTGATGTTGTATTTGGGTGATGTCCTCGGGCGCTGTTTGTGTTAGCTTCCATAAGGATTAGCTTCATATAGTTTGGTCTTGACAAAGATCATCTATCCTTGGATGCAGCAGTACATTTTCTTATATTCATAAAAGTTCCCATCAGTAGGAAAATAGCTACCTTCTATGGAAATAAATGACATGATCCAGAAGAATTTTTCTAAATAATTACTTTGACCAAAAAAAAGAGAGATTTCTACAGAGCCGAATCTTTTTAAAATTACCACCATACCTCCACCTGCATAATTAATAAGAGTCCTCGTGATTAAGTTAATGAGGCTCTGAGTTTAAACCTTATCCAGCAGCCCCTAATTACAAATATGTAATATTCCTACTTTGCTTCAATCAGCATTAAAACAGAAGGTTAAGAATCATTCAATATTCATGCGGATGGTGAAATTCAAGGTTAAGGAGACCGGTCATTTAACCTCAGCTTTGAAATAAAAGTCATTTTCTTTAATTGTCTCTGATGAGAGCCACTAACTATAGCTGCTGGAGGTAATTCATCAAGTTCCACCAGGTACAAGTGTAATATCATGGCTTTGTTTTTGTCTACCTTTCACTGTTTTGAGCTACTCTGCTTTACTTAAGCAACTCTATAAATATGTGGAACATGTATACGCCGTGAGATAAATAATTTTGCAGTTTGATCATTGTATGTGTTCAAACAGCTGACAGGTGGGATCCTTGACTTGTATTTCTGTTATCTATCAATTAGCATATTTCCTTTGGAGTACCTGAGCCAAACAGGTGCGTGACGTAAAGTAGGCGAGCTGTCAGAGTTGTAGACAGATGGTTTCTGATTGACACCCCTGCAGGCAACAGACCTAATGGTGCATCATGGGAAAAATCTCTGCAGACTTGCAGGGACCTATTTTATATGTGATGAAGGCTCAGTGGCGACGGGATCAAATGGCAAGATGTGTGCATATGTAGGCAAATCCAGACGGATCATTCATTTATATTTTTGAAGGAAGAGGATAAAGTGATATTTCAGCTCGTCTTCTAAAGCAAAAAAATGTTTCTCTCCCCCCCCCCAGTGGGTTTTATGAGTTGCACGGAACAGGAGCTTTAAGTTTATTCCTGCATGAGTCAACCTTCTCCATAATGTGTCTGAACACTGACTTGGGGTTTGACAGGGGACTGCGTTGGCCATGTGTCAGCTGTGGAGACCACAGAGAGGTGCCTGGGACTCAGAGACTGGGCTTGGATCCCATAGCCTGGAGGCTATAGGCCGAGCGCAGCACCCGCTGGCCTAGACCAGCACAGCGCAGACCAGCCCATCCCAGCTCTGCACAGCCCCCCTCCTCCCTGTAGCCTCCCTGCACCTCCACCAGCTGCGCTTTTCTGGCTCCAGCTGCTAGGTGTATATGTGCGTATCCCGCCCACCCTACCCCCCTCCCCTCCCCAACTCTTTCCCCCCGCGTCTCTTGCCTTTTTCCTTTTTCTGGTTTTTCCCTTGCTCTCTTGTTTTCTCATTCCCGATTTGTCCTCTCACTCTGTGTCTGCTGCATCCTCTCCCTTTTTTCCATCCTCTCTGCCTCTCATCCTTCCTTCCCTTGCCAGACACAGAGGTTGTAATAGTGCCCAGCAATTACTGAGTTGGCATGTGCTGCATTGTTTACTCACAGTCCTATTCCTACTGGACTTTATTAAAACACCATCTGCCGTCAGCTCTGGAATGGCTGAGGAGGTGGTGGAGGAGGAGATGGGAGAGGAAAGCAGTGGGAGAAAGCGATAGATTTGGCTGCTGAACGGAGGGAGAGCAACTGGACTCACATGGAGAGCACAGGCTGCCACAATGGTCTCTTGTCAGAAGGACAACAGTACATGAGAAGTTTTTGCTGAAAATAATGCAAACATTAAAGGTTATGCAGAAGGTTATGAAATCTTCAAAAAATTTTAATGTGCAAAATATTATTTTACCTCTAGGTAGCCTGCTTTTTACTACTCTTCTTACCAATGATGTTTGATCAGGGATGTTTTTTAGGGTTATCAAGGCAGATGACAACCAAATCTTTGGTGCTAAATGGCAAGCAGGATAATAAGAGCTTAACCACGCCATGCTAAGCAGTAACACCATCATCCCGCCCACTTAACAACACTCCGATGGTTATTTCATCTGCTATAATTTGTTAAAGGACAAGAATCTGGACTGATGGGATAAGTCACTGCGAGGAGGAGGGCTGGAGCTGCTGCAAGCTTGATCAGTTAGTCAATTATTGCAAGGGGCTTGGCATGAACACTTCTGGCATATGAAGTGTCTCTATTCAGATGCTTCTGTGCTGCTTGTTTGATATTCATACAGTAAATACAGTACAGCACAGCCACCAGACACTAAAACAGAGCAGCTCCAGGTGTCTCTTTGGCCTAACGTGGTCACTGAAAGTAAAACTTTCCATATTGCTGTAGAAACCCATGTAACAACACTGATGGAGTCAAGTGGATACAGTGGATGGAAATGTCTGTGGGTGTCAATGAGCTGGAAGACCCAAGTGCATTAAGGCAGCAAGTGTAAGCACAACATACAATTACTAAGTCTCTCATACAATTGTAAGGTTATTCTGGGTGCTCAATGGTCAGTGTCCTTTACATAAATCTCTTACTATAATTGGATCCCCATTTTTGGGGGAAAGTAAAGGCTCAGTACTCTGAGTACTTATTTAGGAAGCTGCACCTAAGAACATGTGGTTTCATTTGTACTATGCGGCGTGTACGTCAGCCGTTCCTGTGCAGTATCCCAACTTAGAGAAACTTGGATGAACATGAAACCATGACCTGCTTGATTTCTGAATTAATTGTAAAAATGTATTAGTATTGAGCAAGACTGTACATATTTCCTGCATTTTATTGAGTTCTATCATTTGCAAATGATCCAAAAAAGATGAAAAACAAGCAGAAATCTCAAGTGAGGCAGATATAACATTAAGTCCTGTTTTTGATGCAAGAGATGTAGAATTGACAGCAGGGTTACATCAGAGGGTTTTTGCGCATCTGCAATCATGTCGTACCCTCTGGAAGAGAGAAAACATCTGAGGGGAATTCTCTACAGCTGCAAAGGAAAGTCTTTTTTCCAACATGGAAAGGGTTTTGTGTCAGAGTTAGAAATTTTCATGGAGATTTTAATTCATCTTACAGTAGCGGTGAATTGCGTCCTCATTCCCGACAGCGAATTGTTTGTTCGACGAGAGTTTGAACTAAAGAAAACATATAAATGTAGGTTCTCCATTGGACAAGGTTGTGTGTGTGTGTTTGTGTGCTGCAACACACAAGCGGCCCCTCTGTGTCAGCTGGTGGTGCTGTCGGGGATCTGAGGTCAAAGGTCAGACCAAAGTTCATTACAGCCTGCCACTACAGACGACAGAAAACCCCTCAGCATCAGCTCATGAAACAAAAGAAAAGATAAAATGAAGGATTACTGTGGCTTAGATGCAAAACATGCAGACACCAGTTATAACGCACAAAAACATGTAACAGATTACTGTTAAAAAAGTTGGAAATTATACAATCAGATGTACAGACGTTTGCTAGAATTGTTACAGTTTAATCCAAACATGTCACCAAGAAAACTTATTTTGGTCTTCCAAGCTAAGCAAGTGAAAGAAAACGACTAAAATGAAGCAATTTCATCAGCAAATCCACAAAAGATTTACCTGATCCTCATCCAGGCGTGTTCTAGACACGACTCCTCACAGCAGTGGTCACACACTTGTTTACAGTAGAGCGTAGTTATCTTAATGAGAGTGAAATCACTGTCTCTTAAAAAAACACACACACTGTTTTATAGGTTACATCAGAGCTGCTTTCAAAGCAAGCATCCACCACAACAACAGGATGCACTGCCCGCCACTTCCTCCTCCAGTTGAGTTTACTTCCTCCATTACTGCTTTTATTAACTATTAGGTGCTCACATATAGCTGCTTAACGATAAACAAGCGGACGCGTCTGTCACAGCGCTGGGGCCGTTAAACGTGTTACACGTGTTATTATATACAGTGTTGGCTCTTTAGCACCACGTCATTGTTTTTGGGTTTTTTCTAATTGGGCAAGGCCAGCTGAGGCCCCCCTTTTTTTGTTACACTTTTTATTTAATGCTGCAAAGTGCGAGACACAATTGAAGGTGAGACACAGATTAAAAACAAATAGAAGAATTCAATTATCGCTGGGTGCAATTCATCAAGCGGGGCTGGGGTGTCTAACATGGTGTCAGCATGTCTCTATCACCTCAGTGACGGAGAGGCCAGCTGAGGATGGACTCTTGTAGCCATGTTCCTACCCTCCTCTCCCCTCCCATCATCCCGCATGGACTGCCTCCTACAAGCACCTTTTGTACAGGCTAAATGGGTCTGGATGCACCCCTTTAACTTTGATTTCCATTTTCCATTGTCTGCCCATCGACGGGGAGGGTGACTCCATCTGTGCCTGCCTTGCGTGGTGCCACTCTTTCAATAGACATATGCTCCACATGTGAGAGCCCTAAACCTGCGAAAGAATGGGTGGAGGGAATAATGATATACACGACAGGCCCCTCTCTTCACAGAAGGAGAGAGCGAGTGAGGAAGGGAGAGAAAATACTCCATTCATTAATTTATTGTATAGTCCTTAAAAACTCCACAGCCTTTTTATGTATATTCAAGGGCGCAGAAGATATTCCACAAAAGCCCCCGCTGAACTGATGGCGTTTTAAATTGCGGTCAAGCTGCTCCACTCGGCTCCTGAACTCTGCTGAACATGTGTGCGGGTGTTTTGCGCCGAGGGAAACGCAGCTTGCCGTGCCACTGGTCACAATGAAAGCCTCACACAACGATTGATAACTGTTAACCGGGGTGGCAAGCCGGGTCAGTTTTGACTTGGAAATGTGCAATATGCTGTGAAAACAGCCCCTTGTGTTCGCTCGCTGCCGTCAGATCTTATCTCCACATGTGATAACACCACTTAAGATCTCATACAGTAACACACATTAAGTCATTTCCCTCTCCAAACAAGCTGAAGAGGAACGTCAGCGAGAAAAAACAGAGGAAGTGGAATTCGGTACCAGTTCATTATTAGCTTTAGTTTTTTCTGCTGATTTTTATCTTTAAGACTCATTTTGATTTTTTTCGTTTTTGATGTTGGGATTATTTTTGTCTTGAAACCCAATTTAGTTGAAAGAGGAGCCTAAGACACGGTGGGAGGAGGCAAAGCTCATGGCTTCATTTGCTCTCCATTCATTCTACTTCTTCATTCATTGCCTCTTTCTCCCTGTCCATCAACCTTATCCTAATCTCTCTCTTTATCCCTCTCCTTCTACTCTTTCCTTGACACCCATGGCGTCCGCTGTCTCCACACTCACCCTAATACCATCTTGCCCCACCCCTCGGTGCTCCTCCTGTTCAGTTATAAGGCTCTATCGATTACAAGCCTGTCGTACAAAACGACCTAATGGAGGGTCAGCTTTAATGTGAGGGGCGGAGGAGGAGGGGGAGTCTTGTCTTATAGGAGATGAGCCTAGTTTTAAACCCCTCTCCCTCCCCCTGTGTCCCCGCGCCCTCCTGCTGAGCTCCACCTTGTCCCTCTTAGACCATTTCCATTGGAGAGAGGGGTCCATGAAAAATCAAAAGCGGAGCCATCAATGCCCCCGCCCTCTCCCACTCCCTTTACAAGGCCCACCGCCGGCTGCAGCCGCTGCCCATGTGCGAGGGTATTTAGTGGGGGCCTGAAAGCTGAAAGGAGAAGCGCTTGGATCAAATGTGTGTGTGTGGGTTTGGTGTGAGGGGGTGTAAGAGAACAGAAGGAGCCCTCTCAGGAGGGGTGCTGAGGCCCTGGCTCGTTTTATAGACTCCCCTGAAAGAACGTGATTACAGATCATTATCCAATTGAAGCAGATTGATGGGCCGGGGTCAAAGTAATATAGCTCATAGTAGCTCGGCGAGAGGGGAGGGGTGATAGGACAGGACTGAGGGCAGCGCAGAAGTCTGGGTGAGGTGGATTGGGTGGGGGTTCAGACAGGGCAAAGATGGTATAATGACTGGATTGTCACCACTGTGCAGCATGCAAAGGGGGAGGAGAAGAAGAGGAGGAAGACCCCAACTTGTCAGCTGAAAGACTGGAGCCTTTCTTTATGGGGAACGGTTTGTAGTCCAACAAGTGCTGATGGAGAGGAGTGATGCTGGATTGGCCTTGTCACTCCAGAGGGCAGATAAAGAGATCTTTATGTGGAGGGGTGGACAGAGAATTTGTCCAGAGTGACTTGGTTGTGTGTCTACTTGTAAAATGTAAATGCCTCTGTTCATTCTTCTGTTATTTTCAGCTCAAATAAAAAATCTAATTCTTAGAAATTTTGCAAATTGCTAGATAAGAAATGGTTTTCTAACACATTTTAGTGACTTAAGCCAATCACATCAATTCTGTCCTTCGATTGTTTACAGATTTAGAGAAATGGCCACTTCACAAATATTTCAAATGTGACATTTACGCTTTCTTTTGCTGATGTTTTGACCTTGTTATCATGTGTCTTAAAGTCCCTTCTCCTCCCATTAATCTGCACTGTGATCTGTCATTTTCCTGCCAGTCATCTGTAGAGATAAGCTCTTTGTTTTTGGTTTATCCATTGGTTGCCACAGTGGTATCCACTGTTTAGATAATGGCAGTGTTAGAAAATCTGATCTATCTTATGCAATCATTTGTGGACTGTTAACTAGGTTGGTGTAGATTTGTGAATATTTTCCACCCAAAGTCAAAAGCCCCGTTTTATCAGGGCCATAAAAAACTCACAGACAAAAACATCCATGCAAACAATTCAAGCCGACATACCAGGAGCCAGTACGTCATGGCGCTCCATGTGACATCTGTGAATCTGATGCATTCATTAATGGTTAGTTAGCAGGATCATGGTTTTGTAGATGGTGCCAATGGACTGGAGGCTCGTGACATGGACCCTCTTCATCTACAATGGGGGGCTTATGGGTAACGGCTGTGAGTGTGAATAGTCTTTTTGATATTGGTTGAGACAAAGTGTCTCGAATTTTTGCTTCCTTTCAAGATTTGCAGATGTTGAAACAAACATCCTTGAAGACAGAAAGAGCATGTTTTAGATCAAGCTTGACATTTCACTTTTTCGCTTGGGATATTTCAAACAAAACAGATAGGAAATGATGCAGGATTTGGGGACTTTAATCAAATTTGACAGATGCACATGCTGTCTGCCTGCACTTGGCATGCAGGAACTGGTACGTAACAACTATGGTGAACTTGCGAAAGCCTTAAAGAGACATCTTAAAGATTAAAAAGTACACTCTGGGCAGTTTTCTGTGTAATTATTCGATTGATAAGGAACGCACCCAACTTTAGCATCAATGACACATAAAAAATTGGGTCATCTACCATTGCCTAATATACATCTTAGAAACCCTTTATGCTCCTCCTGCACATGAGGTGACTGATTACAAGACAGTGCAGGAACAAGTGCAGTCATATGTCTATATTAGTTATGTAAATGAAAAGCACACACTGTTCACTACTTATTTATAGCAGTGGTTGCACGGAGTCTTTGCAAAAACATGTCCACTAAGAGAGGAAAGTCTACCAGGCTTTTACAAGCAGCTTTTTCTTTTTTTCAGCCATTTGATACAGAGCAGACTCACCCATGTGATTACTGCCTTAATGTTCGAATGCATGCACAGATGTCTGCGTGTGTGAGCATGTTAAGATGCTCTGCTATATACAACCATGTGCCTAGATATTTAAGGTTTATATCCAAGAGTGTTGTTGATTTATGTCTGTAACAAGTATTTGAAGTGCTTGTAATTCTCTCCAGTTGGTGCATGTCTCGTTTTGGAAGAATAATTTGGTCACGAGAACTCAGCGCCCTACATCTTAAGGAAACATGCAAATAGGCTAAACATGATGTTGCTGTCTTACTTTTGTGGAAGTCCTAAAACAAAATAAGGCTTTCAGAGTTGACCATGTCAGACGATGCTTTCAGCATCTAAGCTTTATCACTTCACTCAAGATGGAGATTAAGTTTTTTTCTGAGGTTATAGTTCAATAGATTTATGAAGTAAGTGCTTGATAATACATTTAATCAGTCAAACATTTGTAACAAGCTACTTAAATGTGTGAAATAGGTTACAAATGTTTTTAAATTACTTCATGTACAAAAGGAAAATGGCAAGTTTTTTGCAAAAAAGGAGGAAAAGCAAATGCAAGGGTTATGTTTACCCCCAAATGAAGGAAATTTGAAAACGTTGTGCTAAACAGTACAAAAAAATATCAGTTTTTCAAGACCTCCCTGATTGTACTGTTTGATAGAGGTATGAAGTTACGCAGCAGGATCTCAAAGAGATTTTCATATTCTTCCTGAAAGTGTTTGATATGTTTGGTTTTATTTAGCCTAGCCTGATTTCTTTTTAACTGAGATTTGTGCCGTCTTGATTCATTCACTGCCAGTTCCAGATATTTGTGTGTTCATGTGTTCTCTTTACTATGACTTCAAAGATAATCTGATAGACCTTGTGGTTACAGATATACTATCTTCATTATTGTTGTGCAATCTTAAAGCAGTGGCCTTAAAATAGGAGCAAAGTGTTTAATGGATTGTAAAAATTCACTGAATAATGATGAGCGGAAACACAGGAACTTCTTAAAATGTATCTGAGGTGATATGTGATGTAATGTAGTCAATATGTTAAAATGAACTTTTAAAAAAGACTTCCAATAAATTTTTAATGCAGAAATCAAGAGGTAAAGACTCTTTCATTTTACCATTGGAACTTTTCTTTATTGTTTTTTTGTTTATGTTTCAATTTGCATGAACAAAGTTTCAATGCGTTGAGTTTCTATAGCCGCTGCAGAAAAACCTCAAATGTGTTTTAATGGATGTCAATTCACACTATGGTTAAATTTCAAGTTTTAGATAATTGTTTTATTAATTCAGATTATCTTTGACCATCTGAATATCTTTTTCCCATAAATCTGGTTAAAATCCCCAACATCAGCTTTAACTCCACTGTTGCTCTTCATGTTTTTGAGACAAAATGAGGAGGACGATTTCATTTCAGGTTTTAACAACATCATCTGCACATTGAATTTTAGCTCACAAATGATGCATCTCACATTATTTTGCAGAGAAAGAAAGACCATTAAAAACAAGAAGTTAGTCAGTCTGGTAAGTCAATTAAGCCATTGCGTAAACAAGTTCTCTTTGAAGACACCACACTGTAGCTACAGCTCTGCGACCTGCATGCTAAACCCAGTTACAGGCAAGAGACGAAGCCCTGACTCCCTCTGCGTTTCACTTAGTCAGATAATTGGAAATGCGAGGGCATTAACTCCGACGGGATTAAGAAGGGGAATTAAATATGTTAATCCCCAAAATAGGTAAATATCCTCAGTGATACAATAACCAATTTCTAGGGTTTTCCTCCCCCGAGGACACGTCTGCCTTTGAACGCAACCCGTTCACACACAGACTCACGAGCAAACTAGTACACATTCGAAGATAAACACGGAGATGCGTTGCACAGGAGAAAGTTCTCCAAGGTCGTGCCTGTGGTGTGGCATGGCCCTGTGGCTGACTCTTGAACCTGTTCTCCCAGGTCTGAGTCTTTGTTCCTCCGCCGCTGCGCTCCCCCTCCTGAGACCGCTTTGTTGCCATGTGTTCATCTGCCTTGTAATTATAGCACGGTCCTGGATGTCATGGTTTAGGGACTCCGCCTGAGTGTGACTGAATGGGTTGGGTTTTTATGTCAGTGGAAGTTTTTATACAATGGCACAAGGACACCATTGAGATCAGAGTGTTTTTTACCTTAAAGCTGTCATATGGATAAAAAATGAAAGGAGAATTGAACAAATGGTACAATTTCTCTGAGGATCTCACCTTTGGACATTGATCGATCATGAACTCTACTCAAGAAGGGGAACATAAAACAAGTGAATTCAAACAATATATCCCGAAAAATTGATGGATATTGTGAATGAAGAGACGAGGCATCCGTTTTTAGACAGAAAACAACATGTTAAAGTTCCCCAACAGAGTTCAAAGAACATTTATATACACAATTAGTGAAGTACAATTTCTGCTGGAACTGAAGCGTTGCAAAACAAAACCTGGAGGTCAGTTGCTGATTGCCTCTGAAAAACCTTTTTTATTTTTTTGGTTCTGTCTAAAGTTGAATGTCTTACTAGGGGAAGAAGAAGTAAGAAGAAAAGAAAACATTGCTAGAGAGAAGTCAATCACTCAAGAATGCAAGACTGTAATGCACCACAGTCAAATTCAATAAAGTCATTATTTCTGGCTTAGCCACAGTACTTGTATTTTTCTTGGATACCCAATCCTGCTTCCTTTCTCTCTGTTGCCTTTTTCTCTTACTCCATTCAGGCTGAAGCGCTGGCAGGACGACGTTGATACTCTTATTTTGCAACTCAAAACCTTTCATTTAAAAATTCATGTGTGATGGGTGTCATTGTGTTGTGGCTACCTTTCAGAGAGTGTTTCTGCTGCACCAAACATCTGCATATTACCTCTGACATATTCTATTAGGCTGATTACATAAAACGATGCAAAATAAGCAGCGGCTAGAGAGCAAGAGAGTTATCGCTGCTCCCCAATGAAAGGGAATTTAAAGAAGGAAAAAAAAACACATTATGGAAAGTTTCTTATCTCAGTTAAGCTGAAGGAGAAACCACACGCACGCAGTCCAAGCTGCACTTATCAGTCATTAGGCATTTTAAAGCTAGCCCAGAGACAAATTAGATTCTTGAGAAGTTAAGAAGATAAACAGTGGCGCTCTCATATGAGCGATGTAGCACTTTGAACACATTTCACGCAACCATAATGTAGATGTACGCTGAACATTTCGTCTTTTTCCACAATCTAACGCAACACATTTGAGGATGGCATTCTGGACTGAGATATGACGGAAATTTCAATAACTGGATTCCTGTATCAACTATCCAAATGATGCATTTGTTTTGCATCCTGCAAAAAACTTTTAAAAATCGAGGCCCAAGCTCGCAGGACCTCTCCCGACACTCCAGGCTCAGTTGTTTCCCGTGGAACAAATTGCAGAGCATTTGCCAAACTTTTATTAGGTTCTCAAAACAAGACCCCTTGCTATAGATGTGGGCAAGAGGTATTAATGTAGGGAAATGAGCACAGGCTAAATAAAGGCTGTCTGGTTGCCGTCCTAACAGGAAATGCTATGCAGGGGACCAGTAAAAGAGGTGGGGGTGAAGACTGAGAGGGAGGAAGGGGGTTGTGTGTGTGGAGGGGGTGAAGGAATGGAGGGAGGAAACAATTATTACCTCATTTAATAGTCCCCCCCAACACACACACACACACACACCTCCTTTCGGCTCCCAGGCAGAGATCCGAAAGGAATGCCCAGTTTCAAAACCGCAAGTCACCTCTGAACATGCGAGCATTTGGCCTAAGTGTTTCCTGTTGCAATAAAAATGTATGTCAAATATGTGAACCGAGGTTCCTCTGCGCTCACAGCGTGTTGATGCCACATGCACACACGCTCACACCGCCGCATTTGGCTTTGGAGTCCTCCGCAGCTGAAATGAGTGCGTGATGAACTGCACCGCCAAAGCATCGAGTACAACTTTGTGATTAAAGCACACATTCTGTAGTAGAGCGTGTGTGTGTGTGTGTGTTGTAGAGTGGTATTGTGAAAAAGGTGAGGGTTGCCACGTGATACAAGGCCTGTGCCGATCTGACGTCACATTCGTGATAATAGTTTGGGACGCGGTTGCACGGTGATAGCCACGGGCAGGAATGTGCAAAAGGGGCTCCAAGTGCTAATTTTATTCATTTACCTCCCTCTCTGGATAATTGTTTCTGTCAACCAGCGACGGCTTGATAAAGGATTTCACGCTGCTGCAAACAGTTACACGGCTACTTTGGAAGGTGATCGCCAGAGACGATTATATTTATCACCTGCTTTAATATCCGTTGTGTGCTGTAAATTGATTCCTTCTCTGAGGATTGCTGTCACGGAGGGGAAGGTGGGAAAGGTTCTGCTCCCAAAAAAGCCATCAGACATTTAACATATAACTGAAAAATTTTGCTGTAAACTTGCTGTCAAAGTGTTTACTAAAGAGGAAGCATTTGTTTTTCTACAAAACTGATTGCAAAACAAATCTCTGATTCAATTCATTCAATAATGCAATTCTCTGTTTCGTTTTGAATCAAACAAAATTTGTAACTGTTTGCAGGAATCACCGGCCTCATTCATTTTACCTTTGAATCACTGCAAGCACAAAAAATCCAACTAAAAGCATAATTAAAGTTCAACTATGACACTAAATGACCATCAAAGAGCTGCAACACCCAGAACCAGCAATCAAAATGGCAAATTTTGCAGTCGTCCTATCACCTGCCAAGTTTAACAGATTCATCAGCATTCATAAAAAAAAAAAAAAGAACTATACAGTTGTAAGAAGTTGCCCCCAAAATGTCACTCACAGAGCTTTAAATTCCACAGCACACCTTTACATCAGTAACTGACAGATTCCCACCCATTCAAACGAGTGACCTGGAAGCCCCCCCCCCCCCCCCCCTTGGAGTTTAAA
>JAVQJG010292959.1:0-34468 GCA_036024015.1 Craterocephalus amniculus | reverse complement strand
ATCTATCTATCTATCTATCTATCTATCTATCTATCTATCTATCTATCTATCTATCTATCTATCTATCTATCTATCTATCTATCTATCTATCTATAAATCATCCATCCATCCATATTCAGGATCAGGTAGGAGATGCAGCAACTTAACTATCTGCAAGCATTATGCTGTCTTTCACTTTGCTTCATTAGTGTCCTGCTCCCTCAGCCCTACATTAAAAACCGCAAAACACATCTTTAAATGTTTTTTGCAGTGAATGATTGGACTTCAAAAGATGTCAAACAACGTCTTTGGCAGTCAATGAGTTAAGAAGGAAATCCGGACGTCTCTTTGCCGGCTGCTTCTTCCAACTCTTCTTGTGGGATCCCAAGTCATTGCCAAGCTACGTCTTTGTGGGACATGACTGGAACACCTTCCTAAGGAGCCATCCATGGGGCATCCTTAGTGGATGCTTGAGTCCCCTCATCTGGCTCCTCTCAGTGTGACAACCGAGCCTCTACCTTAAAGCGTCAAGACACCCTGCAGGAAAAACTCTTTTTGTAGTTGTATTTTTTTTCCAAATAAGTAACAAAGATTTTTAGTTTACAAATGTTTTTGTTATTGCTTCAGTAATAATACAATATATTCTTATTTTTCCATTATTATCATTTTTAAAATGAAATAAACTGACCCTAAAACCAGCATACATTGCAAAGCACAAGCAAAGTTTTCTGCACCTGTATTACATTCCTAGACAAGATAAACAGACATTTATGAAACATTTGTCATTTTATTTACTTTGAAATGAACAGGGAAGCAGACATCTGATAACTTGTGGGACTTAAAGCAAGTTAGAAAGAGTCAAAAGGGGTTTATGACAGAGTGGTACAACCATGTGAAGACAGTGGGTATCCACTCATGGCACAGGGCCTCAGCATGGCTGTGACTAGTGTCTAACTTAACTTTGACAATGTAAATAAAACCGTGGTCTAATGTCTTTGGCCAGTGGCAGTATGCTACCCAAGGAGCCTAACAGCGTTACAGAATACAATGTTATTCCTAAACTTAATTTTGTGCTAACAGCTCATCGCTACAGGAAGTCCATTTTTCTTTTGAATTAGATTTAAATCACCAGTATCCCATCGTTCACCAAAGACCAAGACAAAAAGGGCACAGAACCACCAATTAAGAGAAGCTCAAAATCCTTTTTAGCTCCTGCAAACGAAACATAAATGCTGAGTGCATTTTGATAACAACAAATTCGGAGCAGAACAAACCAATGAATTCAGGAGGTAAATTATTCAAGCTGCCAAGAACTAGCACAAGGAAAAATATCCCCTTTGATTTTACAATGGATTACAAGGAAATCCATCTCTTTGTTCTTGACGCTTTAACAGTAAAGAACGGCAGGGTCAGTGTACTGTGATTGTTTAGCATCTACCTTTTAGATTGCCGGTGGCAAAGCTGCTGAAGAAGAACCATTTGTGTCAGCTTGCTGTTCTGTTCCACTCAAACTGTTTCTCTAAGGAAGTTAAACACCTAAAAATCAATAATATCTTACAAATAACATAACAAAGAGAACAGAACCAACTCCTAAAACAATTATTAAAAGGGGATTTTGCCTCTTTTTTTAAAAGCGTTTTTGTTGTTTGTGCATCTTACAGAGTGAAGAGCTGGGGCTGCATATGCACGTGGCTGTGGACCAGATGGCACTTGTGGATGCAGCTGGGCTTTCTGCTCAGAGCTTCACATTCAGTGAGCTTTGAGCAGTTGTGGCACAGTCACACTGTTAAATAAAGCAGTCATAGCCACCGATACTGAATGTGCAACATATCCTAGCAGCCTGGACGGGGAAACAAAACAACATCAAGATATTTAGGGATAGAAATCCATGAAATGAGGACAATAAAAATGGGGCAACTTGGACGATGATGATGAAGCAGCGTTTATGAGAGATTTTTAACACCACAGCAGGGCTGAGGAGATAAAAGTATGAAAATCAAAGGAGGGAGCAGCAAATCAAATGTCAGCTCTCAGATATATTTCTTCTTTTCATTGTCTTTTTGTCTGGAGAAACTGTTAAATAACGACCTTGAACTCTATTAGACATGTTAATATTGGATAAATATCTAAGTGTGATGACTCTACTGTTCAATAACTGCGTGTAAGACCTTCAATCAGCTGTTATCAGTAATCGTAGTAGCTTTCTTCTACAGTCACGGAGCTGCTTTCATGTCACATTCAACCTATACGAGAGGGCAGCTTTATCAAAGGCGTGAAGAAAAGGGAACACTTACATCAGGACGATAAGGCTGCAAAAATTGAGCAAAATCACAGGAACAACCCCATATTTTATTCACATTTTAAAAGGAATATGTTGATAAGAGGCTCATAATGAACGGACTGGCTGTGTAATATGCTGTCACTAACCAGACACAGACCACATTCAGGTTTGTGCTCATGCATCATAAATGATGCAAATGCTTTCCAGGTGAAACGTGCTGAAAACCAGAGGGGAAAAAGGATGAGGCAGATATGGCATATGCAACCATTTAATCTTACCTTTAAAGCTGAGACAGTAGCTATTGACTTCTCTAGGAGAATCACAGCGCATGAAAAACAATATCTGTTCACAACTCAGATTTATTTATTTCTAGCTTTAGGCAGTCTTATTTTAATTTATGAATGTTGCATTGAGCTCAGTGAAGCTGCTGCCCACTCTCTCGAGTCACGGAAAGACAGCTTGCAGAGGAGATATTGCAAACGCAATAACAATGTTCCCTCCATTTTCATTTTAAAGAAGGCTATGAATATTCATGCACACATAGGCTGCTTAGATTCTGATTCAATTTAGGGAGCTTTTATAACTTCCCAACTATTAGGCAGAGAATCTCATTGCCTGTGCAGGGCGATATCTAATCCACACGATTAATATGGTGCAGTATGAATCCTGATTTCAAATTCACAATCTTTTTCTATCATCTTCCTACATGTTTCTATTTCACAAGGATATTTTAAACATCAAAACCCAGAATATATATTTAGTATTGTTCAGATAGCTACTTTTGTTTACATATGCAGTTGTATTGAATTTATAGAATACTTGAAAATAACTAGAAATTTATATGCACAAACCTACAAGGTAAACAACTGCTGGCACAGTTTAAGTAAATCAGCAAATGAGACGATCACAGAATTATCTTTAATCCTTGATCAGACTATTATATTTGCACATTATAATGATGATTGCAGTGAAAATGGATTAAACCCAAAGCTGTCTTATTTAGCTCTGTATCACTTAGTGAGACTGAGCTGGGACTGAGGTGCTTAACTGCGATGCAAACTCCCGTATGTGGATAACAGAGCTGTGCAAGAAAAGAAGGATGTCAACAGACACCGATAATGACTGTGGAAATAAGCGTGCAAATCCAAAGCAAGAATGCTTTTTCAGAACACAGGAGAAACATGAACATTTCCTCTGATGCAACATCACTACAGCGGAACATTTTCAGCATGAGGTCAGTCGGGGAGGCCTCGTTGTTGTGATAATGTTGGACAAGAAGGCACCGAGTGGGTAATCATGAATTATATGCATCCCCAACCACCGCTGTGGACTATACTTAGTTTTTTGTCTCTACCGATGATACTTTCCAACTTATAAGTCAGTTAACACAGAGCAGAACAAGTAACCTAACAACAAATCCCAAAACATTACATCAAACAATGTTCAACAGTATATATATATACAATATATATACACATGGACTGTTTTTTCTACCTCATTTGAGGATCAGAAATGCCTTTTTTGAGACCTATTCAATCTTTTTAAATGGAAATATTTTGTTGCTGCTCTCGCTTTGTCACTTGAAACAATCCATCCACCCGGCCTATAGGTCACAACAAAACTGAGTTTCTTCCTTTATGAAGAGTCCAACACATGCAAGGTTGCAATCTAAGCCCATACAGGTCATAAAGGAGAATTATGCCTTGTTTTGGTTTTAGCTAATTCTATTTTGGAGTTAGTGAGCATTCACACCATGATGGTCCGGGGACTCAGTCCGATCGAAAAGGGATTAAAAAGGATTATGGTTTTCACCCCTTCCTTTGGTTTATGTTCAAACTACACTTCACTGCAGCAATCCAACATATCACTACTCGGCGTTCAGACGATATACCTACTCCCCTAAACATCCTAATGAGTCATGAAAAAGCAGGGAGAAGAAAACCGGGTTGGAATTTTGTACATTAAATATAACGGAAGTGAGCACATAATTATTTACTGCTGGAAGATCCCAGGATTTTTTTGTCTTTCTTCAATAGGCTATTATTTGGTTGATATGATGATAGATGTCGTGGTTTTGGTATGGATTTCAATGTATTAACGTGTTTTTGTTAGCGGTTTGAGTGAGTGCAGGATGGTAAAACTCACCCATGCATGACTGGAGGTTCTCTGGTGTGCAAAACATGTTTCTCTGAACTCATCTTTATTTTTCCTCCCATCCAAGCAATAGATCTTCATTACCTCGCTCTTCCTGATTATCGATTGAAGTTGGAATACAGCTTTCTTTCTGGTTTACTGGATAGTCCATTCGCAGGTGAACGGGAATAACTGTAATTATTATTACAATTTTTTTATGTTGCATGTTTCACATTTGAGAAGTCAGAAGCACCAGAAAATTTAGAGATGTCTGTGATAAAAAGTCAATAAACACGATACGGCTTAGCCAAGACAGGTAGCCAGACTTGCCATACAAAACTACATTTAATAAAGAAATGGAATTACAGATAAAGTATATTTTTTGAATTTTTAGGCAGCAAGCTGTTCCAAGAAAAATCTTTTTTAAAAATATACTTGTGTCCGTGGGCACACATTTTTATGTTATGTATAACATATGTTTCTATGTTTAGCTTCCATGTCTGAAACCTGCAACCTGAATCTGCCATGACTGTTGCAGTACCGTTTGGGCCAATACAAGATTTTAACCTGGCAATGTGCTGACTAGTTTGGCTCATCTAATTGCTGGGATCCACATCCTTGTGTGATCTCCGTTACATAGCTCATTTATTTTATGGCCGTCTGTTTCTGTTCAGACATCAGAGTGCCACAAGAGAATAAGATAGGAACAGTAAAAAGAAAGAACCTATACCAACATTTCTCATAGCTGCAAATTACTACTCGGCTGTGAATATGAGACCACAAGCCAATAACATAAGACATACAGTAGAAGGTAAATGATCCCCAAACATGATGCTGCACACATACCGACTCACAAGTAGAAATATGCATGCGTGCATATGTGTTCAGCAACTTCATATTTGGCTTGATTCATTACTCATTCCTCCCATCATTGTGAGGCATTTTATTACTCCTTTGAATGAGACAGATTTAACCTCTATGGCCATGAGTAGGCAGCCTGATTACAGTTATTATTTTTAATGAAAGGTATTGGCTCTGAAATCATTTGGTCTTGTCCTGTGAATAGCTGGTTACGCATGGCTAAGCCTTGCTGTATTGGCCCATATGAGATTCAATATCTGAGACAGTTTAGGCCTGCAGTCTGTCTGAGGCCCAGCTTCTCTTTACAAAATGCAATCTGCCTGCAATCAGGACTGACACTGCTGTTTACTGCCTGACAGTCCCACCACACAGCAGTCAGCCCATGGTATACAAGACAGTGACAGACAGTGGCAGGCTCAGGCAAAACACCGTCAGCAGGCTGGAGTGATGCTTTCCAGTGAAGAAAAGCCTGTAGTGCTGGTAGGATATATTTTCAGTGAGGATAGAGAGAGTTATCGCAGATCCATCAGAAATGTTCACTCTCACCCAAAATTAATTGAATGCCATTCAAAGAGAAAGAGAAATGGATGTAACAGAGTGAATCAGACCTCTGTTAGTGCACTGCTAGCAGAGGGGCAGCCGGAGTTCACAATCTGAATCCAAACCAAAACTGGGGGTAAATGAAGACAGATAAGCTTGAGCTAAGTCAAGATAGAGAGATATGTTTCTATTAAATGGCTGGTTTCATATAGTTCAAACAAATAAAGACTGATTGCAAAGCATCCAGGCTAAGAGTGTTTCTTTAAAATACTGTTTTTATTAGTTGAGATTATTAAGTATTGCTGGTTTGGTGTGATTTTCTAACAAGAGTTTATCTACAACTCCGAAGCAAAAGCACAGCTAATCCCAGCAGTTTAATGCTCTTCTGTTGCACAAATTCAAGCTCTAAAAAGAATAAAAAGCAAAAAAACAAACATAAAAAACCTGGCCTGTTCAATAGTTTTCTGATCCATATGCAGTTAACATAGTCCTGACCACAGTTTGTGACCACCCTCAGGTTGACATTAATGCCACACGCCACCACTGCTACACTGGGAATGGGAGGACAATGTTTTGTCTTTACCTTGCAGGGTGCGCAGGATTATTACATTGTGTGCAGGGACTCTTTAACAAGCAACACAGAAATGGGTGATTCATCACATCTTTGCCCAACATGAACACAAGTCGTTTTCATGAGTGAAAAATAGATCACTTCCATAGAAAAATTCAAGGAGAAAAGAAAAATGGCTCTTCCGCACAGCTCTAATAGTGACATTAATATCAGAGTCTATTGCTTGGCTGCTTTCAGCATCTACATCACGAGATGCATCCTGCCACCTGAGGCTCCCTGCAGTGCAAACTGTGTCCTGTACTGAAAGACATTACTTGGGTGATGAAGGAGTTCTTAGATGGGTTGAGATTGATTCCGAGGACAAAAATAGTGTTAGTTACAGCAGACAAGAAAACACTGGCCATACTAATCCAATACATGAGTATAAACATACATCAAAGCAGACAAGAAAATAACACGGACAGAAAGTCACTCATTCAGACTCACTCAAATCAGATCAAATCACAAATTAAATCCAAGCAAATCAGATCTTACCTTCCATCTCCACAGTGGACTTGGCTGTGTCGTCGGTTTTCTTTGCAGCGGGTTTTTCTTCCTCTGCTGGGAAAACAGAAGTGATTTTGTGATATTTGTTGCACACAGGTGACACCGTTGTGTTTTTGTAGACAGGTGTTTCCATTTATGTCAGGGAAAAGAATCTTGATCTGCCCCATTTTCAATCAGATCCCACGTGTTAGTGTTTGTTGGTGCGTGCGTGTGCTGTGGACTGTACAACTGCTGGTCCGGCATTGTGTTTATGTCTGATGTGTAGTACTCCAGCGAAGGAGCATGACATTCACAGTGTTTTAGAACTGGGAAAGTACTTTAAATTCAGTCTTTGAAGGACTGGAGGTGAAGTCCTTCATATAAAAAAACAACTCATGCACGTGCGAAGAGCTTCACAACACGCCACTGATGCTTTTAGATACAGATACTTCCTCAGGATTATCAGCTCAACAAAAAAAAGACAGTTCGTAGGATGTTGCCTACTCATGCTAGCAAAGCTTCATTTTTCATTTCTGTAAAAATCTTTTGACGGTCTGACACCCCGCCTCTCCCCCACAACAGCCCTACCCATACCTTTGTCTGCAGCATTATCGTTGTCGGTGCCTTTTTCTTCATCGTTGTCATCATTGTTATCAGCCCCTATGACTTCTGCTCCCTTTTGGCTTTCATGTTCAACGTCACACTGCTCTTGATCTGGCTCCGCATTAGGTGGATTTTCGTCTAGGAGCACACAGTAATGATTAACTCAGGCGCAGGGAGTCAAAGCCTTCACATTAAATGCTGCAACAAGTAGCAGAAAACAAGCTCAAAACTCATTACTAGTGACAGAAATCTCTCAAACACATTTTCACAGCAACACGTTGCAGTTTGATGGAGGTTGACAGGAGAGAAGGAAAAAACTGTCACACAAATAAACATTTTCTAGGAAAATGTGTTGCAGTATTAGATGTTTAAATGTAAAAAATTTATCTTTTCTAGTTATACATTGATTTCTTTTTTACAGTAGCTGGGAATAAAAAAGAGCTACTAAGAATTGGTAGGGCCCAGCATTTATGTTTAAGGTGAAAGTTGAATTGCCAGATGAGTCTAAAAGGAGTAATACGAGTTCTTGTAAATATAAAGGCAAAGAGCACAAATAATTTGATTTAGTTGATTTTAGTCTTTCCATTTATGAATTTCATTATAAATACCAAAAAATTGAAGAAACTACTGATCTGTGGAGTCAGATTTTCCCTTTCAATACAAAGACAGAATGAAATGATGATAGATTTTCTGCTGAATTATCCAGCAGGTGTTGTTTTTAATTGTACATCTTTGGTCTTCCTCACTCCTAATTGCCTGTTTATGTCTCATGAGAAGGTAACTGGTCTTGGATAGCATCCCATGGCAGCATTTGCTAGAACTTGTTCATAGAAGATCTGCAAAATTCCCGTCGAGAGAGATTCTATCTGTCAAATCGCTGTCAATGGGATGGGATTTGAATAAAACAAAAACAGGGGAGCGATGAGGCGCTACACACTGCCAGTATGCAAATGCAGAATCTTAATTATATACCAGCAGCAGAGAGGATATTCAGAAAAGAGGAATCGTTCTGAGTAAAAGTTAATGGCTGCCAATTTGCGACACGAACACACACACATATGCACTTGCGCACACTCTCCCTCTGTTCACTCACTGCTCTTGGTGCTAGCACGAGAAAACACATCATTAGTCTTAGGGGGTGTGATACAGATGCATTTTATAGCTGTAAAGGTTTTGTTCAGCTATTCCTCTGTCGCTGACAAGACTGCCCATGTCAGAGCTCGAAACTGAGCTAAAGTAAAAACCAGAGCAAGAAGCTGCATGTTGGGAAGCTTCAACAATTTCCACCTCCCATTGAGATAAGAGGCAGCTCAATGTGCTCCTTCCTTCTCAGTAAGTGATGTGTGGAGAAGCGACAATCTGCACACACTGAAAATCACATGCAAACACACCACTGCTTTTTCTGAAGATTTGACTTGAAACTATACTTTACCTGGATTTTGGCTCGCCATCTCCACATCTTCATTTACGCCCACATCTAGAAAGAGAAACGTAAATCAAACGGGTGGAAAACATTCGGGTTCAGTGCTGGTGCCTGGAGTTGAATTGACTTGGCTTTCGATATCACCTCAGAAAGCCTTTTCATTCCATGTCTTTGTGCAGCTTTGTCTTTGTACCGCAGTATGAGAGCAATGGAACCACAAAGACATGCATAAATTAAGTGACAAAAAAAGAAGAGAGAAAGAATGTCACTTCTAAAACCATACATAATTGAAGGATTTCTTTGTTCCAAGCTTGTGTGATAAGAGAACTTTTTTTTTGTTAGAGAGGTGGGATACAAGATGGAAAGACTGAACAGAGGTGAAAAGAAAATTCAATTTATGATGACGAATGACATGAAGAAGTGGTGCTGAAGCCGAGAGGCTGGGAATAGGTTTTAATGGTCCATAGAGGTACATTACCATTATCACCCCCTTCTTCATCAGCAGTTTCCTCTTTACCTGAAAAAGGAGGGAAAGGAGTTGTCATCCAAACATAAGCATGAATGCAAATAATGAAAGCCATTCGTTTTGAAAAACAAAGCAAACTCTCACGCTAATGATCAGCGCTCATCTTCTCTCAGGATTCATTGTAAGAGCTAGTGTCATATTTTAAAATGCCATCTTCCTCCCTGGCTCTGTTCATCCTCTCTTTATTATGATGTTATTTACCTGGAAAAAGTCTCATTAGAACAAAGTTTCTCTCTACAAATCAGTATGTGTGGACTACTAATCTGTATTCCAACATCATCATCAAAACTTTTTTAGCCATGACCCCCCAAGATATGTTGCTGTTTGTACCTCCTTCCCCTTCTAAATGCAAGGCTAGAAAACTGTAACATAGTACCTATTTCCTGAAAAACAGCCTCTCTCGATGAAATAATGCCAAAGTCAGGTTTTTTATAATAAGATCTGTAATAACTTTGTCTCCGGACACCTGATGATAAAGATATTAAATGTAAGGCTTGACATATATCATAAACTTTATAAATGAGAAGATAAAGTTGTTTTTGGTGGATTTGATTCACCACCGTAACAAGGTGCCTATGGGCCCAGAACCAGCTTCTGATGCAGAGATATGACAATTTCAGACTTCAATATACCATGATAATAACCTTGGTCTTTATGCATCAAAGCATTCATTTTACAGAATTAAACCTTGCATTAATGTATCAGTTTTGACAGCCCTAATATAAATGCATAATCTATCGGATAGACGTAAACATTTTCTTTACAATGATCTGGTGAGTCCCAAAAAATGATGTTGGGACCCCCAGATTAAGAGAGGCTGATCCCCACAACTATGCCCATGCAGCTTTTTACAATGAGGATGCTTTTATATGTTTCTGGTATACAGAAGCAGATACAAGTTTCCAGCTGTTCCAGCAGCTCTCTCAGCACGAAGTAAGGTATAGTAACGCTGAAGGCTGAACAGAAAAATGAGTATAGTAACATACATACTGAAATAACAACATGCTCATTTTGCCACTATACAACAGGTTTGGTGGCAGTGGCCTTAATAAGGACTGAGTGAAACTTTAAAATTAAAGGAAAGTGTTGCAACTTTTCTGAATCATTATATTGCATTTAACTTGGAGAAGCATACTCATACAAGACATGCACATCATCAAAGTCTTTCATTTAAAGCTATAAAGAAATAGTAAAATCTGGCCAATATAGCATGAAAGGCTAAAAGTAATATGGATATAAATTTTAAACAACATTAATCCCCCATCATATCTGTTACTCACACCCTTCGTGCCCCTTTTCTTGTGGTCACACTTTCTTGTACACACAGACTCACACATAAACCAATGACATTTGGGACAAATTGAGTAAATGAAAGCCATGACACCAATAAGAGCACATGCCTTGCAATGGCTATTGTGCAGCTTCTATAATTGCTTTTTTAACAAGCTGCAGAGAGAAACCATTTTTTCATATCTATGCAATTTTGCCCTGCACTCAGAACAATAAAAATGCCAGCCTCTATTAAATGGGAAAAGGACCAGTTTTAGCATGTTTGTCTCAAGTACCACTGTCCATCACACAGAACGCTGGTGACACACAGATGGCGATCCTTTATATTAATCATGATTGGCATTTTGAGAGAGAGCCCCAGACAGGGGGCTGAAAGAAAAAAAAACTTCAATAGGAAAAACATCAGATGAATGCTTTGCAAGTCTTTAGGTCACCTTAAACCTTTCCTCCATATTGAAAGAGTATTCATAGCTGTTGTGTCTGTCTAAAGTGATCCCAAACAACAATATATCAGACATGACAACGGGCTGAATGTAATTTCCTCCATGTTATTTCATTATTTGCATTTGGCTTATTGAATGGAACAGTACTCAATTTGTGATAAAAGATGGGAAGGGACATATTGTGGATAAACAAATATTCACACAGACGATCCCACAAGGCTCTGTGTTGAGTAGATGTGATATATAATGGAACTGAATTAAGATCAATTAAAGCACCGTCTCACCAAAGTGTCAAATAAAAACCCAACATCAACAGGAAGGATGCTACTCACTCAAAAGCTTTAAACAGCAGGTGGCAGCATTGTTACAGCTTTTTATTCCAATGCCCACCACACCTATCATAACTGTGAACTGGGGTCTCACATACTTCACAGAGAAGCGTCCAGCAAACACCTCAAGAATTCTATTGTCAATACTGCATTGAAATCCACTGTAAGAAATTTAGCAGCATTTATAAGCAAATGTGTTGTTTTTTAGAAAGAAACAGCAAGAACTTCATTTAGATGATTTATTCATGTCAGCATCAGACTCCGGAGTACAGTATCACAAGGGCATTAACAATTTAGTTGCTGATATGCAACCTTCTGAGTGCGTCCTTCTCGTGTGACCACTGAGTAAACATCAACAATGGATGGTCTTTTCTCAGAGGTAAAAGTTGCATCTACAGTCAAGAACAGAGACAAATCTGAAGTTATTATTGATGCACATACACACAGCAAGGCTCTACGCACCAACCGCCCCCCAGCCCTGTCTGCCGCTCCTTTTATTAAAACCGACTGGAGCATAGGAGGGAAAAAAAGATAAAAAAAGGGGGAACTTAAAAAATTCATGAGACGTGTAAAGGAAAAATGGCTCTGATATGACCAACAGTGATCATTCAAAGACCTCTTGCATGTGAAATGTGCGTATGCCAGCAAAGTGCAAGCAGGCTTGCGAGGCATGTGTGACAGGGAGCTGCAGTGGAAAAGATGGCATCCCATGGAGAGACTCACCGTCAGTCCACACACTGTGTTATTAATCTACTTATCCATCCACACTCACGCAGAGATGGACCATCTCTCACTATCAACCTCGCCCAAGCTCAGGTTATTCCCAGCGAGCTAGAGCATGCCAGCCATTGATTTCTGGCTCAATGTTCGCATTTCACTGTGTCCTGCCCTGTGACACCTACTAATCTCACTAATTCCAATCTCATCTCAAATGATAGACGCTGGAAGGTGCTTGCCAGCTCAGGTGTACTGTAAAGAGGCTACGCTCCGCCCCAAACCTCCGTGCCAGCATTCGTCTCTGTGGGTCTCCCTCCTGTTCCCTCTTTTCATTTTTCCCTTGTATAGCTTTTAGCGTTTGCATGCTGCGCTACTGTTTCATGTGGATTACATCACAGCACAGCTCGTCATGCACATGAACACACACGCAGTTAATCTGCCACCCTGTTTTTAAAATAAATACACTTGAGAGTTATTTGAGGGCTCCTATGTGAGCTTCGCCTAATGGGGAGTGAAAGGTTTAGGTGCTAAATACTATCATAAACATTTATACAGCCCTTATAAATACAGCTCATGGGTTGTTGGAATAAAAAAAAAGGTTGTCATGTTTTAATGTTGAGTCCTACCACCTATTTTTTCTCTTTTAATTTCAGCTGGCTTTAAATTAACGGGGATTATGAACCCTTTTGCATGTGAGGTGAATAAACAACCGCCAATGGTGCAGTTGTGGAGCAAAAAGTCCTTGTAATTATGCTTAGTCCACCAACCAGGTATAAATCACAGGAAAACCAATGAATAACACTGTAATACTTTTTTTAAAATCAGTGTTGTAGCTAAAAACACCTAATCCTCGACCAAGGGACTGGAGGAGAGAGAATCCCCTGAGGAGTATGATGGATGTGATAGATCACACTGAGGCATATTGACATGCACCCACTCTGCTGCAGCACCTGATTTATTCTAAAAAAAATGCCCTACATATCGACTAAACCAAATCTGGAACCAACTTCGCCAGCTCTAAAGATAATAATGTAATAATAATAAATAATAATAATAATAAAGAAATCTTCCTCTGAAGTGCAGAGGTGGTATGAGCTTGTAAAACATCTTGGAATGTCTGTCTACCATTGCTGACAATCGAGTTTCCCAGTTTGCTTTTCTGCTTTGTGGTATCTTGACATCTAAGTCTTTTCAATGATTAATCCCCTCTATGTGCTACGTCGAACCAGACCTAACCTTTACAGTGCAAGCAGCATAAAATCATTTCATTCCCTTCCTGCGAGAGAGGTTGTCTCAAGGACTGACTGTTCCCATGCTAGAAAGCTGTGCCAAGGCCTTTTGTGAATGGATTAGTTACTATTAAGCTGCGGGGCCTGATAAATTAGGATTTATAAAGATTATTACAAAATACTTATGCCCTTCTAATGCTAGTGATTGAATTTGTGAATCACGCTGAATTACTGCTGTGGATTAAGCAAAGGTGTGTTGAATGAGCAGGGAGAAATGACTTATTGTGCTTTGTTTAACAACACAGAACATATTGACGGCCTTGAAGTCATTGCGCTATCTAGTCCAGCATTCCAATTTCTGTAAGGATTCCACAAAGAAAAACAACCGTGACTCCTATCTTAAAAAATTCCCTACAACCTTAAGGCTTCAAGACAAATGGATGGTGTATGATTTTAATTGCCTACTAACACCCTCCAGTGTAAGAATCTAATTATCTTTGGTCCATCGTATCGGAGAAGCCTATAATTGTTTCAATATTACACATCCAAAGGGGCTGAAACTGCAGAATAGCCAGATAATGGCTTCTTAAACAAGTGTGCCTAAAAGAAAACATTCTTTTAAAAAAAGACCAAACTTCATTTTGTATTCATTTCCCCAAAGAGGAGCTTGGCATCAGAGATTACGACAAGAACACATTCCATTACTTCAAACACTATTTTTCTGTAAACACGTTTCACAGTGAGATGTTAACCAGTAATTCTGTTCTGCGTGGTCAAAAGAGGAAGTCATCATTAAAATTAAACTGCAAAACAAACAAACATGCATACATTTAGGACAAACATACCTCTGTTACTGTCCTCACTTTCTTGCTTGGTCGTAGATTTGGTTGATGGTGGCGTGTTATCTTTAAACAAACAAAAACTAATGGTGATTCAGTCGTATTTATCCCCAAACAGTATCAATGTCAAACACTGAACAATCCAGTAAGTATCAGCTGTCAACTGAGTTGAAATAAGTAAATATAACTTTTGATCAACTCATTGTAGATGTGATTTTCCTACCAACCCATTTCCAAATAAGTGGGGGTGCAAGTAAACAAACAAAATTCTGAGGAAATCATTTAAACCCTATATTCAAACAAAAAGAATACTATAGATGTTTTTATAAAGATAATTTTGGCAGCAAAAAAACACCAAAAACCTAAATAATAATATCAATGATGTTAAAAAGGAAAACATCTCAAAGAGTCTTGTAAGATGGTGAGGGTTTCACCACTCTGCTAAACAAAATAACTAATAAAAACTAATAAATGTTACATAACATGGCATAATCTCATCGAATATGGTTTGAGGAGAAGTGGAAAACTACCCTGTGGCCTTAAAAGTGCTTTTTCTATTTTAAACCATCGATATTGTGTACCCTAGGCTAAAAAGGACAAATACCACCCATTTTGTTAGCAATACATAATTTGAAAGTTAGCCTCCGGACTGATGTAGGATGCATACAATTGCTCCACCTCATCACTGAACCCACCTTTGCTGATCTGTAAAAGCACTATGAGTACTTATTCATATATAAAGCATTTGGAGCAATATATAGACGCAGCAACTCCGGACCTCTTGGGTCAGGGTCCTGCAGGTTTTATCTGCTTTCCTGCTGCAACCCACCTGATTGAAATTAAATGGTTCTTCAACAGCTTGTTGTCAACTTCTGTACAAGCCTCTTAATCACCCATTAATTTAAATCCTGTGTGTTGCAATAGGGAAACAACTGAAATCTGCTGGCTGTGGTAAAAAAAAAAGAGGCCCCAAGGTTGGATCCCTAATTTAGATGATATATTTCAGCACTTCCCAAACAAACCATATTCTGCACATCTTGCAGTTGCATGGCCTCTTTGTCAAACAAAAAAACTATCCGGCCTGCAGTCCAAATATGTCTTTCAATGAAAATGTTTACAGTATTATGAAAATGTAGCTAAGGAGGCCATGAACTGTTAAAGCAAGAATAGGAAAATAAATTACTTTCAAAATGTAAAATTCGCCTCCTTTCTCAGTAAAAACAAAGAAAAAAAAAGTCTTTGTACTATTCTCAAAAATGTAAACAATTTGCATATCATTTCATTCCGCTTTCAAACTTTACAAAGCATCCCAATTTAGAAGAGGGCTTTTTATTCTAACACTTGTCTGGACTGACCAAGCTGTACAAGCCTCTATGAGAACTCTATAGACCTTTGACTGTTTTGTTTTATACCTGCCAGACAGAAAAAGAAAAAAAGAAGACTCCACTGGGAAAGGAGTAGAGAATGTGAGGCTTTGAGACCGTCTCCAGACCCTAGTCTGGGACAAAAACACCATTTCATGTGAGCTTAGCAGTCATTTGAAGCTTTGAATGGGTTCCAGGCCGACTGATTCAAACTCTGGCTGATGGAGCAGAATAAAAGGCCAGTACTTGGCACCGACAAAGAGGTCCATCAAACAGGGCCAAACTGGACCAAGGCAGCGCTGGCATGACGATACAATGGAGCCCGGAAATATCAGTGTTATTTTTAGTTGGCTTGTTATGGCCTGACGCTATGTTATACTGTATGTTGTGTGAAACAGCTGGTGAGGAAGTCAACAGGAATAATAAAGATGGTCAGGTCAAACTCAAACGTAGTTGCTCTGAGCCCAATTTTTATGATTCAGCCATTATGTGCACATTGTTTCACTCTGGGATATCACATTTTACAGGGCACTTACAAAATAGCCTTATGCTCGCCTCAAAATGGAATCCCTTTGAAAACACAGATGCGTGTAATTGGCAAATCATGGGGGTGACTTTGATAGGGAAAACATTTTGATAGCACCCTTGGTTCTACATATACTGAAATGTGAACACTTCCTTCGACAAACAGTAAATCTAATGGTGTTCTCGGCTGTAGTGGTTGCACGTGTGCTATGACATTTTCAGAGGACTCGGCAGCTGAATGTGGATATTTTCTCTGCAAAGTCCCTTGTAATCAAAAAAGCATCATCAGATCCTTTGTACCTTTTTATTTTCCCCAACAGTGGCAATAAAAACCTGATGCCAACTCTGTTTGAGAAAACACTTTCATGAGGATATACACCCGTGCCATTGCTTATTCAGGACATCAGTGCACAGACAAATGTCAATAGTTTATCCTGATAAGCAGTATCTGGGAGTTTCAGGCCATGTGCCAAGATGGTGTGGTGATAAAAGCATTATGCGCTGACAGTTGGGTTTGTGCATTGGCTGGCTTACACTGTGTAGGGATGCTGCTCTACTGTTTCTTTGTCACTCGCTTTAGGTGGTCGGAAAGCATTGTGGCCGTAAGCCGGATGAAGAGAATGTTGTTGGGAATTAGCTGTGGATAAAAGCTCTTGTAATGTAACGCACCTGGAGTATTTTTAACTGCTAGTTAGTCAAGCCAGGGATTCAACTTGTCAGCAGAGGAATAAACATTCAATTTCATCTGCTGCATAAAACCCAGCAAATCACTGTCACAGGCTGAAGCAACGCCACTCACTCTGCCTCTGCCAGCTTTAATGGAGGTGTTAAGGTGAAAAGGCAAGCATGAAATATTCTGTCACTCACCTCCCTTTGGCAGCTCCTCTGTAACCTCCATGTCATTGTCTGAAAGAGGAGGGGCATGACAGTGTTAGACCATGCTGTTTTATAATGTGCAATGCAAAGAGTTATCACAACTTGATCGTAACGTCTAAGCACAACATTTCTTGTAGTGATTTGCATTCTCTCAGCCTAAACTGATAGAAAAAAAACTAGAACCCTCACTCTTCTGAGAATCCCACTCCAGTGTCCAAAACATTGTTGCTGAAACTCTTCCACTACATGTGCTGCTATACTCCTAAAATCCCAACAACCCCCTAAACAACCTCCCTCAATTTCCCCACCAGACGGCCTTGGATCTAGTGACTTATTTCACCGAGTATTGGACCGAGTATCTGGGTCTATATTTGAGGGGCAATGCTCACCAGATATCCTTTTTTAATTAAATCCATACTGGTATGCTCAGCATAAACGACATAAAGCCCCGTTTTTCCCACCTCAAATTACAAGGACAGCAGGCTGGCATGGACAATTGCCCCTTTAAATAGCCCTTTGATTTTTCCTTTCTTTCCTCTGTAACTCCATTGTGCGAGACAGCCTGAGTGAACTAAGGTGTTTCTGGGTGGATGAGTTAAGTTGCACAGTGGGAAATGAGAAGCTGGCTTTGGAGGCCGCTTGAGGCGGAATTGCAGATGGAAAAGAGGAAGTGTGGATGGCTGCTCAGAGCTCTTGGATTTCACATACGCACTGAGATCTTGCACCGCTCAGCACGCCTTAACGTGCTTTGCGACGTGCTACTGTACTGTATATGTAGCAAATGTGTGCTTGCTCTTGGTGCGCACAATTCACATGAATGGAAGACAGTATTTATGGGGGCATATTCATGATTATATATGTGTACATGGCTGAGCGCGAGTCTGGGAAATGATTGCACTGTGGTTAACAAGTAAAGGAAAGTGTTCGCTTTGATGAAAGGCTGTTGTCATCTGCTCTGTAGAAGTGTAGCCATCAGAGCTCCCTGTGGATCCAGCGACAGGCTTTTCTTTTGTATAACACTGAATAAAAGGGTACAGGGCATTAATCTCACCCTGCTTGGGGAAACAAAAGAAGGCCCACAGTTACAGTTACAACAGAGCAAGAACTGAAACAGAGGGTGTTTCAGCTACTGCCAAGCACTCTAACATTATTACAGCAGCTCAACGCTGGCCCAGACAGGAAATTTGTGCCACTTGGTCGAGAATTACAATATATATAACCAATTATTTCATTCTTGGTTTCTTTCTGCAGTTCACAGTGAACTAACAACAAACTAATTGGGCACAATTGGTCGGAACATTTGGGCAATAGGCCCATTTAAGTTTCAAGGAATAACATGACAGGATGGATTCTACTCTCATGGGTGTACTGTAAGCTAAATCAAACAAGAAACTAGTGCCAAGAAAATGGTTATCTTTTTCTATAAAGACTCTAAATGTAGAACAGGAAGTCTTTTGAAAGGTAAAGAAATAAGCCCACTGATTATTTCGCTAAACCTTACTCATCAATCCTCAGAGTATAAACAAATAAAAATAGATCCCTATAATCTCACCTTCTGATTCCAGATGTGGAGAAGAAATATCTGAGCATTATATAAGTAAAAAAAAGCTACAGGTCCTCACTGTGGTCAGTGTTTGGTGTGAAAGCTCTGAGTCCCTGGAGAAAAGTTAAGTGGCACTTCACCATGGTACTTCTGCCAATAGAAACCCTGATATGTTACACACTGAACTTTCAAAATTTACACAAGAAAGTTAAATAACTCTGCCTTCACGCTTCCTTCGAAGGAAAGACATCGTTTTGGTTTAAACCTAAATCTATAGATGCCGAGCAGAGCTAAAAGCAGCCGTGTCAAGCCAACACTGATCATGTCCATGAGCATGCAGTCAGGGTGCTTTCCTACAAATATGAAGACTTTCCCTTGTGCTGAGCTGAAGCTGAATCCTCATGTCTGCCACAGCTGACTCTGTGCTTTCTCACTGCCACATCACTAACACACCATGGTCTCCTCATTTCCCAACCCCAGGGAATAGCTTTGTGAAACCAACACAGACTTCATTTTCACCCCTCACAGGGTTCCTATAGCCCTTCATATCCTCCCTCAACAAATTACATGTGTGTGATAAAAGCCCGTGCATACCACTGCTTTACTTCTTGCAAAGCAACGGCGGTGGGGTTGAGGGCAAGTCTTTATTATGGACATTTTGGGGTGTGTGTGTGCGCGCACGGTTTGTAGGGCTGCGAGTATGAAGTGTATTAAGAGCCATGTAAATAAATGTCAATTGGAAAGTCAGTGAAACAGTCGGAGAGAATGCAGCAGCCTCTGCAGATCTGTGGGCTGTGTTAATATTGTCAGCACCGTGGCTGATTGAGGAGAAGAGGAGATGGAGCCCAGCTTGTGGGCAGCCACCCGGATCATATTAGAGGAGGAGTGTACCCAGAATCAATTTCTACATGCTTTTACTCTCTACAACCACAGCTGCCTGACTGCTCCCATACTCGCAAATAATACGTGCCAAGGCAAGCATGTGGTCATACACGACGTTCAGAATACATAATAGAATGACACGATTAATTGAAATGCTTGAGCTGCACGTGCAGAGCAATTAATGGCTATACTATATTTTATTTCTATTTTATTTTTATAAAAATGCGACAGCGGAAGGTGCTTGATATTTTCTGATATCCATCTCGGTGCGTATGTGTGTGCATCTTCAAACAGCAAAGGCACTGTCCGCCTTTTAACTTGATAGCAAAGCACCTTTGATATGTGTACAGTGTAATGAATAGGTCATTGTATCAACTCTTATGAGCTCAGTTGTAGAGGTGCGTAATGGATAGTGAATGGTGCTACAAAGGTAAAAACGGCTGTTCTGTTTATGTATTTGCATATTTCAGTATTTGTGTGCTTGAGAGGCCTTACGACTCGAGATGCATGAAGTGCTCGTTGAGCTGGTGCTGCACAAAAGACCTTTGTCTGTTTTGTGAGGACTCCATCGTTCCTCATTAAACGGCTGTGCTGCTCATGAGCCTGTTTAAACACTAAGTACACACCGGTGTGAAGACGAATGCGCAGCTATTTTTTCTAATAATTTGTTATGATGGCAGTGTCTGGAAATTTAATATGACACGGTGCAACTTCCTGTCCATGTGTGTGTCATGGCTGGTGCACCTGTTTGCATGTGTGCATGAGTTTTCTTGTCAGCAGGGGCCATTTTTCCAGCTTTTTCCATCTACAGAGAAGCACCCATATTTTGGCTCCCTCATACTGACAGCTTGTGGAAAGGCACATTGTAATAAAGCAATTTCCTGTATGCAAATGTCCTGTTTACACATTCCTGCTCCAGTCATTGTCACTTGACAGATTGCTTGAATATGAGGAAAGCGGCAATATGGTGAAAAATGAGAGCGGTGAGACTTCGAAATAGAAATCTATTGCACCTCCTTGCAGCTGAAAAAATGTTGGAAAATGATATGATGAGGAAGATCTAGAGTTTCACTTGACCACACAGATACAGATTATAAAAAGCCACTAATCACAGCAGCTCTACAGTGGCTCGCTGATAGACGAGGCAACGCTACTCCTTGATGTAATGAGAAAGAATAGTAGAAAGTGGAGGAATAAGGTAATAGGCAAGTAGACAGGGAAATGCATAAATGAGAGTAAGTGAGGAGAGGAGGAGAGAATAGGGAGGGTAGATGGAACAGGGGGGTATTGGATGTGAGAACATTCCAGAAGACAGAACGATCTCAGCCTCTGTGTGTGGCATTAAGTGTTGCTGCAAGATCTACACAACCGTCTTCCCCTAGCAGTGAGGATGATGGGATGTTCTGAAAGTGCTCAGGCACACCTGCAGAGCTAATTCACAGCCTCTGATTCACAACTGCCATTCTGCACAGGCTAAATGCAAGTCTTTTCATATTATGGGGTTATACATTACCTACATGCTGCAATCAAACCAATCAGCATTCCCTTCTTTAAAGCACACCTTTCCACTACTGCTGGAACAATTTTATGTAGTGAAGTGTTGCTAGATTAGACATATGAATTCTCTCCCTTCCATTAGTGCCTAGTTTTTATTTCACTGCATACACAATTTTGTCTTCCAGTTCTTTCTCATTACACTTACAAGAGCTTTTGTTTTCCCTGGAAGGGTAAAAGCTTTTATTCCTACACAGGAAGTGAAAAGATTAGAGCAGGTTTTGGTGGGAATCGTGTAAAGGTGTCTTCCTCACTTCAGACTCTGGCCCTGAGTGGGAAAGTCACACTTGCACAGCCACTTGGTCTGGAAGAGATTTAATATCCTCTCCAGCCCACACATATTCATAGAGAAGTGATAAAGGCAGCCCTAACCTCAGGCGGTTAAAGGATATATGACTGAGGAGATACTGATGAGACTTTTTTATGGTATATGCCTTGGTAGACTTCTAGACCAGCAGCAGATTTAATCAATGCCTCCTTCATTAGCAAAGCTCACATCTTGGTTAGTTTATAATCTAAGCCTTATGGTTCTTACAATTGCCCTTTGCAATATACACTTACACACACTTGGAGCCAGTCACTTTGTTTTATCCCTGCCCCCCAGTTATGGAAAGATATGGAGCATTTACCCACTGACTACACTTTTATATGGACTGATAACTGGAGAACAACAGCTCCAGATTCTCATCTCAAAACACTAATATGATGAGACGGGTGCTGGGTGCATGGGGGGCAGGCAGGCATAATTAAGGTCTGTCCTCAGAATGTAATCTTTCAGGGAAGAGCCTGGGTGGAGGGGAGGGAGGGATGACGGGAGTGCAGGGAGAACAAAACACTCTCCATCTGGGAACAGCGAGATGAAGGCACGAGCGCTGGTATTCCGCTGGGGAGGTGAGGAGGGAAAAGTGAGGTAAATGGGAGGTAATGCTAGGCTGGTGCAGCCAGCCAGCCTCTTTTCAGCTCCCCAGCTATTCAGCTCAATCCTCGGTGGAGCCCCATCAGAGATGGTGACTGCTCCTGGTCCACGGGAAAAGATGATGGCATGAAAGGGGGGGAGGGAATTGAGAGGGGGACGCAAAAGAGAGTGGGAACAGAAGATAATGGATGTTTGTTTATTTCACACACAGAATTGAAAAGCAGTAACCAAGGATGATCGGTTGCTATGCATTTGCATCGTAGATTTTCTTTGGGAGTTCCTGGAGGACACATTCATGTCATTATTACTGTCAATCAAATGTGAGATTTAAGTCTCATCAGAATATCAGAAAGTATGTGAAATATCATCTTTGAGAGGCAGTGACAGGAAGACTAACTATTCTAATCCTATTAAGGCAATACGTAGAGAACCTGACACATGTATTCATAACTGTCAGCATAAATTCTCACTGCATTGCATGTGTTCACATTTGAAGGTGTCACCCACGCCTGACGGGTCCTCATACAACTGCTTCCAGGAATAAGACATCTCTTACTACAGACTATAAAACTGTCAGCCCTGTGCAGATGGACAATTCCAAGGATGATGAAACATAGTATCAAAATCTTGAAGACATCATGTTAAACATGATTCAGCTGATGAGTCAGTTCAACTCATAACAGCAAGAGATAACAGAGGAAATGTAGAGAACAGAATTAACAGAGGAAATTAACTTTAATACCTTGAAAAATGACAGACATTTTCTTCTTGTAGATGGCAAAATCAGTCTCAAGGAAGACACAGAAAATGACCCGAGTGATCTGCAGAGGAAAAGAAAAACATACAGTATATGAGCAACAAGTCAGCAGTTTCATTGGAAAAAGCTTTGTTCTTAGATTTTAAGAAGGAAAACTAAAGGAAAAGATATAGTTAACAATATAGCACACACTATCCATCAGCAGGACACAGTCATTTCTAAACTCCTTTTCAATGATGAACACCTAACAATAACTTTAAAGGTGTGATAAAATCACAAGAAATTTAAGAGGGTACACAGGAGTTTAGACCTCTATTAGCTGTATAAAAGGACATGAAAAATTATATTTGCTTTTAACAAACAGATTTGACACTGAAAGTTTAAAAACCCCAAACAAAGACGATTTGCGAAACTAAAATGGTTTAATCGAAAATCAGAAAATGAGGTATTTTTTGTTTCAATGCCATAAATACAAGGCAGACAATGAAACTAAAATGGAGAAGAGAGGTCATTTTCTACAACATTGCCAAGAATTGTTCATTTTTCAACACAGACAAGCTAATAAATTGAAGTCTCTGTATTATTAAAAGTTGAAGACTGTCTGCATATAACAAAAGAAAGCCTATGAAATTCAGTGCAGGTGAAATCTGTAATAGTTTGCACTAATATAGCAGAGATGGTGTTTTATTTTTTGTGACAACCTTTTTCAAGGAGGCAGAAGTTAACCATAAAGTTAGCCAATAAAGTTTTTATCTTAATCCAGCACAATGGAGCTGCTTTACATGGCTACTAAAGACATTCATTTTGCTGGAATTTGTTCCACGGTCCCATTATGAGGACCGTGGAACATTATGAGGGAGTAAAAAACAAAACAAAACAAAAACAGAGATCACGACTCAAAGAAAAAAAGTCCAAAGCGAACCGATTTAAATTATTTAATGGGGACATCAAAATCACAAATGATTGAATTTTACTATCAACACTATATTCTAGTTTCTTTACTCATTTACTCTTGCTTAACTTGATTACTATTCAGTGTTCTAACCCTTGGATATATATCACTTGAATGCCAAATTGAAAACTTGAATTATTTGGACATCAAAGCTCAGGCCATCAAAGTCTGCAGCAACCTGGATACATGTCAGAAACAACAAATTTCTCTCATAATCCAGAATCAGAAAGCCATTTCATTATTCAGACTTTAAATAACAGTCTGAATAACACACACACAAAAAAACCACTGATACAGTATAACATTATCCACTCACCCATCACATTTCCATACTGTGATAAAGTGCCTTAAAGGAGTTGTATAAGGAAAACTGCAGAGAAAGAGGTCACCCCTTTCACTTTCACACACTTCCACAGGATGCGCAGGCACCAGTCGTGGAGATGCATTACACACCAAGGCAGATAATCGCTTCCCTGAATAATGGCAGTTTTACACAAAGGCCATAACTGTAACCATCTGCCAGCCGTTCTCCATGGTGCAGGATAGTGATATTCTGAAGGAATAAAGAGAGCTAACAGTCACTTTTCTGACCCTAGCCGACACTAGGGTCTGATTCAAAGAGATGCCCCTTCTACTGCTCATACAGACATACATCTATTAATAGTTTATGATCAGTGCTTTGGAGTAAATGTTAGAAGCTGCATTCAGACCAGTAGCATTTTATTTTGTTGGAGGTCTTGGGGAGCTTCGTTCATAATATGTAGGCTCACTTTCTCAACCCTTCAACCCCAATAGAAAATGAAAGAAAGCTGTAAGTGTCCTTTGATGGCATGGGCTTGATGACAAACAGGGAAAAGTGATAATGGAGCTCCTGATGGCGCATATCTTGGAGTGCTGGAGGGCCACAGGGCAGCAGCCCAGCAGAAATTTCCTTCATACTTTTGTGCCACTCTCTTCTGAAACTGTTTGCAAGCTGTGAAACTGAAGAATTAGGAATTCCTACTTTGCATAAGACAGAATGGCCAGCATGTGCACATCTGCACACACATATCCCAATGATGCCAAAATATATTTTCCTATGGTGTAGTTTATGTGATGAAATAAAAGGATGCATTACTCAGAGTTGAGTGACATTTTGTGCAAAGACAGAAACCATGTCTCAGTATCCATGTCATGTATACTTTCTCCGGTTCTTTTTGCCCTCTGTGTTCCCTGTTACAACATGTCCACATTCAGCACAAGGCTCAGGCGAGCGCTTTTATATCACAGATCAGAAACACATTGTATGGACTTTGACAGACATCACCGGGCAAGATTGATATTCTAAAAGAAACCAGAAACGTGGGTGTAGAACATTGACATTTTGTTTATTTTCCAAACAAATCCACCGGCCAAGAATTCATGAGAGGTAAAAATACTCAAACAGAACATAGAAGGTGATCTGTGACTTTTCTTTTGGGAAGTATTAAACGGTATTAGACTGCATTTCAAAAAACTCTTTCAAAGTCACCCAAAGACAGCTGATCTCACCTGCACCCCGCACACCGTACAATGAAGACATGGAAGATTAATTATAACTGAAGTAATAGACAAGATGTTATGAAACATTTACATTGGACTCCTCATATAATATAGATCTGCACTGTCATGCAACTATTATATTGCATATTGCACTATTATATTACTATTATATAGCAAATATTATAAAGACAATTAGGCATAGGCAGGAAGAAATATTCAGGGTCAGTTAGAATGAAGCTAAGCATGATATACATGAGCTCAGTAGACCAGAAAATGTTACTAAATACTTCGTTTTAGATCCTTCATCCTGGTATGGAGGTCCAATATTTTGGTCTAAGGCTGTGTGGTGTGTGTATGTAGAGTGTGCACCCTGCAGTCGCCAAGGTTGAAAAAGTTAATGGAAGACTAATTAGAAAGCTGGGACCACTGCATGCTAACCTGCCCAGTCATTATTCATCCCTGATTGGAGGGGCTTTGTCAAAGGGAGAGCACAAAATGATTGGATCCCTCGGTTGCATATAGGAGGGATGGCTTCATTGACAGGAACGTGCTCTGCACAGTAAGGTACACGTCTGTATAATTGGCCTGACCTGTCGTACTTTGGGCTAAATTTGGTGGAGATCCAGTCAGCTAGGAAAAGACAAGATAGTAGAGACTTTTTTTGATAAACTGTTCGAATGAAAAACAGTTTAACAGGAAAAAAAGTTGAGTTATTTAGACAAGAGGCACAGGCTTAAGAAGAAAATATGTACTTCTTTTATCAACAAGAAATCAAAGTGAAATACTTCGAGTTATCATTCCATCCCTGATGAGAAAACTTGAAATTAACTTGAGTCATTAAGCTCAGTTTCAACAGTCAAGTTGATACACATTATGTTTTCTATTGCACCATAAAACATGTTCATTTACGGTACAGACGCTATTTACCAGCACGATTGGTGAACTGGGAGAAATATATAATAATGTGTACTAAAGATCTCATTTCAATGAATTCAGCTACTCTAATCAATCCAAAACCGAGGACTCTTGCTGGTGATTTAGCTCTGAAAATATGACAAGAAAAGTCTAATTAAAATGATATTGGCCCAGATTCATTTGATGCATTTGTCATTCATTTGCATTACACATAAAATGCAGAGAAATAAATGAATAACAAGTGATTCACTGTGTTTTGTGGTTATAATCAACACAAAACAATATAGAAATCATGCTTTCATATTGGCTTGTTCATGGCAAATCTGCATGATTTTTAATTTGTGTGTGTCTGTGGGTCATCATCGTGGTGCAGGGCTCACCAGGTGCTCCCGAATCCTACTGGCTGGCTAACAGATGAGCTGTCATTGCTGGCCACCCATGCCCATAATTAAATCGGGGGCACTCGCAGGCAGAACACAACGTGCAGATTCCACACGAACATTTTTGCTACTTGCATTTCCTTCTTGATTCTGTCAAATACAATAATAGGGACACGTTGCCCTAGCATGTCTGCTCCAGCTGGATCCCAAACCCAAGGGAGATCAGTGACTGGGCCTTTGTTATGGATGAACTGCTAACGCAGAATCCTGAATGGCTGCATCCAGATGGACAACATTATCAGGAGACAGTACATAGTTTATTGTCATTTGCTAAAATAATAATTGCATATGTTTGTAGATGTACAGAGTGCACACAACCATGAATTATTAAACAGGAAACCTGAAGCAGCATCTATCACAGCAGATGGGTAAATTAACTAGAAACATGATAAAACATATACAAAACATACAATGTTTTTATGATGTATCATTTCCGACATGACATGTGACATACAAGTGTTTTGTTTGTGACCAGACACTGATAGTACATGCCATTGTTCAGGACAGATTGAATAATTCCAGTGAATTATTTCTGAGCCAGAAATACCTCCCTATAAAACACAGCCTCCGAGATGCATTATCAAAGCCATAATCAGCGAGTACTCGTCTCCTTTGTTGTCAGAAGCGCTGGATTGGATGGAGGGTTCACTCTGCGGCAGGTGGACCATATCCAGGCTTTATTACTGATGTAATTACACACAGCTGCGCCCCCTCATCACTCGTACATGCACACAACTTGCAGCTTGGAAAAGGAAAATTCGAGTTGGGTTTGACAACCATAGTCAGAGCTGCGAAAACGCTCAACCACACAGAACATCCTCGGATCCTTTACAGGCGTGACAGCATGACTACTCGGTTTACGTTGTGCTGCTTGTCACTGTGATATCCCTCGTGTGCTCTCGTTTTACTAGAAGTACCGAGTTTAGTTCGGTGGCAGAGCTGACAGCGGCAGCCAGGCACCGGCCACTCAGGTGAAGCAATGAGCATTTGCTCCGTTTGACTTTGATTGACCTCTCTGCCGAGCGAGAGCGCCGGCTCCACCTGCAGCAAATCGTGGAATTATCATTTCAAAGAAGTGCCCAGAAAAGGTTACCCCTTTGAACAAAACACCTCTACCCATACATCAAAGAACAAACCTGACATTGCTCTTGGAGAAGCATTGGTTTCTAGGGGAAAGTGCTGGGCTAAATCTCGTACTTCCCAAAGCCGCTCGACGTTAGATGCACAACAAATCACGTTAAGGGCAATGGGATAATCAATAGAGTCCGCTTAATATTGCAAAACCCAACCACAGATTTTGATAAACGCTTATGTACACAATCATGCATGAGTGGTTGGCACAGTGTGACTAAATGGAAGTGATAACATTCCGGTGAGCTGCCTGGTTATTTCATCAGCGTAAAACATCACAAAGCGACTTCCAAAGCCCTATGTGGTGCAGGGTGTAAAACATTTTGACAGGAAAATGCTGTGTTGCGAGATTTGGAAAAATCCAAGATAATATATCAGCAATTTGTATGTTAATTCAACAAATGCTGCATGTGCCTCCAATATTTCACACATTAGAGCTGAACAAATAGATCATACTGTATTTTTAAGGCTTCACTGCTGCATGGCAGTGGATATGAAAATTGGAGTACAGCATGTTTGAGGCGTGAAGCGCTTTAGCTCACATTTTCGAAAATTGTTCACTCAAACTGAAAGAGACAGCATTTGACTTTCACAGGCTTTGAGCCATTCCTGCCAAGTCCCACTGCCAGCAGCAGAAGTGCAGTGTTATCTGATGATAAAAAAGAGGGGAGAATAGAAAAAGAGAAAGAAGACAGACATGATTTCACATGAATAACTCACAATTCATCCCATGAATAATTATTTTACTATGTAACTGTTCTGAAAGAGGAGGGCTGACTTTTTTTTGGACTGGAAATTCCTGTGTGGGTCTTGCCAGTCAGAACATCAGAGACAATAGCTGAAAGGCTCCAAAGTAAAAAGCTTCCCACCTACAAAGTTAAGAAAATGTCAATAACTCTCACACTACTGTAAATGCGACCAAGGAGAGATTCAGTACATAACCAGTGAGAGCAATGAAAATCCTTCCGGACTACCAGTGGACTTGAGAGCAAAGTCAGTCTGAGGAGACGCATCAGTTAGCAAAACTGTACCAACGCTTTGACCGACAGTGCTGTAGGCTCCACTCACAAATCTGCCAATCAATACAGATGGTCAAATGACTCTAATGATGGAATATTTGTGTGTTATCCTACAGGGAATAGTGTGAGTGAGAAGGAAGAGGATTGGTTGTGAAAGCTAGAGCAGCTGAGAACGAGGTCAGAGGGGAATGATGAAGGACAGACTAATATGAGGGCTGTACCTGTGATCCATGACTGCAATGGTAATGATCTGACCCCCGGACAGCCGCTGGCCTATTAGGACCTCTGCTGATGAGGCACGAATGTGTGAGAAGGTTGAGGGAGGGCTGCTATGATAAGATCTAACATAATAATGATCTCAAAAAGAAATAAAGAACTACCAATCCCGTATTTCTTTAGAAATAGGAATAGGCATTGTTAATGTAGAGTATTATCTCTAAATTCTGGGATTTCTGCCAAAAGGAAAAAGCTAATTTAAAAAAAGTATAAAATATACTTGCTGCATTAAGATTTGATTCTATGTTTCCTTCAAGATATCTCACTTTACCAAATGATATGCAGGACCTACATTTCTTATTGTCAGCTTATTTCTACCTTTGAACTACATTTTGTTTCAAGTATTCTGCAGAGACTCTGTTTGCATGATCAAAAATTTGCAGCCTGGCTCATCGAGGAGCAAGCACGTTGATATCATTTTCTGCTCTTTTACTATATTGGTTTATTGCCAGCTTGAACCAAAAACCAAATCCCAGTCTAGAGTGTAAAAAAGTATTTTTATTATTAAAAGTAATTTTGCATCTCTAAAAACCCCAGACACAAACAATCTGAAACTGCTCTGGCAATATTCACAAGCCTTGTAAAAACAACCTCTCGTTTAGAGACTGTAGTTTGACACGAAACTATCCAAACTGCAGGGATTTTTTTCATCATTTTAACCAAATAAAATATATTTGCAACACTGATGTGTCTTAAAATACTATAATCACTGAAATAATTTGTTTAGCTGACTGAAATGCAGAAGTTAATGATTGTACAGTATTTCTAAAAAGCCACAAAGTTGTTTAATGCTTCTCATGATTTGTGCTGGTGTAGTTGAAAATGAGACATTGACACTGCTGAAGTACTTCCAAAACTGCACTGCCAGGCAAAACTAAGTCTACCCACAGATCTAGTTACATCACATTTAATCTTTCACCGCAAAGGAAATAAATGTCGACCTACAGTATATAAGCTGTGTGCTGCCAACAAGAAGCTTCGAGAATATTGTAATGGGGAACTTGTGCACATTCATATAAAATTATAAATGTCTCATCACTATAAGACCAAATTTGCTGCCTATTCGTTTACACTGTTACAGAGTCTTCTGGGTTATTTCAATCCAAAAGCAGGAAGTTTTGAAACTTAAAGGGTAGTTATATTGAGCCCTCCTCCTTCCACGTAACATTTAATCCTAAAAACTTTGCATGCTCCCCAAAATCCATTAAACTTATACGATGCAGGGGGATACTGGGGTCTTTCCACTCAGTAACACATACTGCTGAGAAACAGTGCTCTGGCCCTGTGGCTTGGAGATGCAAAATGTGAACTTGGCTACCGACCAACTGTCAATATATGTCATGTCCAATCTAATGAGAATAACAGCATGTCCTGAAACACTCATGATATGCATGTGCACACCTGCTCAAGATGCATGCAACTTGTGGACTGCATTTTCAAAACACAGCCCCAGAGTGCATATCATGAAAATAAAGTCTGCTGTAATCAAAACAACTGCATGTCCATTAAATATAACTGCAGTGCAATATATTCTTTTCCGCCTTGTATCAGCTCATCTCTCCCACTGAGCTACTTTAAATCAATCACTAGCCTTTTACATCTTTGCTCCCATTTCCCATGTTGACCACCAACAGGCAGCATTACAGTGCTGAAGGCCTGGAAGTCCATATTGATGTTTCAGACTGTGTGCCTGCTCTTCTGTACCCCACGCTTGTGCATGGGTTATCCTGCTTGGTTGTCAAATCCACTAATACTTTCATTTTTCCTGTGTGTGTATGTCCAGTCCTCAGGAGGAGGCCAATAATAGTACACTCTGCCCCCTCTGACAGGGCCTGGTGTGTGTAAGAGAGATCATGTAAGCTGTACCTGCACCGAACCAGCTCATATTGATGAGGTCATAACACAATGAGTACTTCTTGTCAGAAACGGTTTCTCGCAAAGCAAGGGAAAACCATTTGGGGTCCAGCAGCACCAACAGGGGGGGAAAGCACGATCTCCCACTGATATCCACTGAGGAACATGAAACGATACAAATGCCTCCTGTATTTCAGCCAAATCACTTTAAACGTTACCCCCTTGTACAAGCCGGGTTTGTATTTGTGTGTCTCAGAGAGATCGTTTGGCATGTCCGACTTCTCCTTTTCACCAGCATGTTTGTCCAGCCTGGGCCTGACTGGAAAAGAACCGGTTTCCTTGGTGGAAATATGCGATGTGATCCAGCTAGTTCCTCTCCGGTCTGACAATAACACAATAGCTGCCACATGAATAAAAATCCAATCACGTCTCCCCCTGAACTACACACAAGGCCAGAGCTGGCTGACATAAAGATGGCAGAGGCCATTACGAGGCACAGAGAAGGCACTGGCAATATCAAATTAATTGAACAAACATTTCCACATTTCGACAAGAGAAGGGAAAGCGCCACAGCTGTTAACATCTTGGGTTTTTGTCTGGTGCATTCATATTAACCATCCTCTGAGTCCTTGTAACCCAGTCAGATGATAATGCAGATGGGTGAGACTGTGTGGGCAGCACTCTCCCATGCTACACACAAATGCTAATAATTTTGCCAGTTCTCAAAGGATTTACCCACATGTGATTTTCTTTCTCCTACTGTGTATTTTAATGCCATGAGGTCAGGAGGAACACTCATCAGAAAGCACTCCACTATACACACTTTGTTCAAGTTAAAACTATTACAGCTTTTATATGAGTGCCCGTCTGAGATGCTAACACAATGTTCAGGCAGAAATATACTTAGAAAATGTTTATTATTTTCCTAAATTTAAACTTATCTACTGCCTTAGAGCTGATCAAACTTTCAAAAAAGAAGTTCATTTAAGCCATTTATGTATACAAACCCAAAGAATAACAGGATGCAAGAAGTGCTCAATTCTCAAGTTTAGAAATGGAGTTTTTACTCTGCAGCAATTTGCTATGCATTTAGAGAGAAATTCAAAATCTAATCCCTTTCATTATAATTGTAACACAATCCTACGATATCGGGAAGGTTCTAGTTATCTGTCACCATCTTAGCAGAAAAACAGGATTATGTGATACCCCTTAAACTTTAAGAAAACAGAAAAAATGAATGAGGGAAAAGGTGATTCTTTTCACATTGAAATGCCGAGACAGCCACTGTTAGGTTATGGCAGATTTACACACTGCCGAGCAGAACATGGGATGAGTGTAACTGATCCTGAGAGCAAAACCATATGGCTGTGTGGGCGACATCAAACACAAAAGTAGGGCCGATAGCAGAGGTGCTGTTTGACACAACTTACAAAAAGGAATTAGGATCTGATCTGGACTTTGTCAGACACGCGAAGCACATTTACAACCTTTCCTTCGGAGTGAATTGTTGGCAGTGCGCAAATATATAACGATAGCCTGGCAGAAGGTAAACTGCTTATTAAGGGGGGAGCAGATTAGGATTACCACTGATGTAGACAAAATAGTTAAGCTTAGGAAGACATAAATCATTAAAGGCACGGGACAAAACAGGAGAATATTTTCAGGAGACAAACATGTTGAAAGGTTGCAAACAGACCACTGAACTGAAACACAACCGCAGCAAAATAATGTTAACAACTAGTGTAAACACATATTCTGATGTTATGCTTTGAGAAAGAGCACAAAATACTGTTAATGATTAAGAGACAATGTTCATGTTCTGATTTATTCTGCTGTAGTAGACTAATAGGATGTGCTGCAAGGTATACACTCCAGAGATAAGATACTGATTAGATATTGTACATGCAATTGCTTCACACAGTTTCTTGCAGGTTAATCAACTAAAGCAGGGGTAAACCATGGATATTTTGTACATAGAAGGGACTTGATATAGTCTTTCTTTTTATTAAATGAAAAACAGCAGTGGAATATCGGATCTAGTCACTTAACAAACCAGGTACGGATGGTTATATCGTGATATAATGGTTCACATTACAAATGGCCTAAACACACATCTCACATCTGGATATCTGGACTCCATTACGAGTAAATCTGAGATTTTGAAAAATCTTTCTCAGCATACACAATGAAAGCTGATATATCCTTTTTAAAATAACAAAGTGCCGAAGGTAATTCACATCTTTAATCTATTTTGTGGGTGAAGATACCGAGCATTGCCTTCGGTGGTTATTCATTAAATGTCCTGCTTGATGACGCGCTTTGACCCAAGAAAGATACACAACCCTTGCGCTTGCTGCTAATTGGGGGCAAAGTAACAAAGCAAACTAATTTTCTCTGATGATATTTTGTGTTTATGTCACTTTCATTTTTTTTGCTCAGTTCTCATGTAAATTTTTGTCATTTATGGCTGGGTGTCACTGCCAGCCTCCAAATTATCCCCCATCACCCGAAGCTGGATTTACAGCTTCTTTGCTCTTTCTAAATATAATCTTTTTTTTAAATGTTCATACAAGGTGCAACAAAGACTGTAAATTTAACAGTGAGACCATCTAGATCAGGATTATGGTTTGTTGTGGGAGGAGAAAGGCGTCCAATTAAACTAACTCAGCAATGCGAGCAGTTTTATTATAACAAGACCATCTTATTAGAAGAGTGGCAGAGGTTGAATTCAAAAAGATGAATTCACAACTACTCATACAAAGAAACCAGAGGACAAAAACCAATTGGAAACAATCAGAGCATTAATAAGAAGAAAAAATGCTCTCCTGAATTGTGAGATTAAAAACAAACAAAAAGAAAAACAGCCAGAGTAAAGAAAGTCTCTTAAAACTAATATTTGTGCAAATATGGTAAGACGTCAGAGTCATAGTGGGAAGAGAGTGGAGAGGTAATTCTCCCTGATCTGCATGAATTCTCAGAGAGTAATATATCTCTATTAGTTTCAGTGTCTTCATGCATGTTTGCATGCTGTGCTGCCCATACTACAAACCCACATGGTAATGTCAGTATTTAGCCCCTCGTACATAAACCCATGCTTAATCTTGCAGTTCACGTTTCCATATGAATAGCGCCTCGAGACATAAACAAATGACTGACAATCGATACATGGAGCACACGCCCACACGTTTGGATGCATTTTCAAGTTTAATAAGACAAAAAAAATAGGACAAAATTCAGTCGGGCTGATCAGAGAGCTTGTACAGTAAGAGAGAGATGCTTCTTAAATATGTAGCTATGGTGGCCTAGGAGCGCTACAGCAATACAAAGGCCACATAAAACCCCACTGTTAACCGTAACACAGTAAAACGCAATGGAAGTGGGTGGTTGCAACTTATTGTGGTATGTTATAACTCAAGCCACTTTCACACTGAAATTAACGCGTCGACGCGGGTTTTTCAAAGCCGCGTTAACCGGCGATCAATCGGCATTTGGCTCCTTTCACATCGCCAAAAAAAACGCGCGTCTGATCCTCTGTTGGCAGCTGCGTTGCTCACAGATGTGAGTCTGGTGATGCAATCACGCTGCGTTCACGTTAACAATGTTACCCAGAGCAACAGAAATCTAGGCAAGTAAACAATAATTGTTGCCATTTTT
>JAVQJG010292949.1:0-39105 GCA_036024015.1 Craterocephalus amniculus | reverse complement strand
AGCACTATGAAATACCTGAATTTACTCTGTGGAGCTGGCGTGTCCGTTGACATTGTTTTTTGCTTAAAATGAGCCATTTTAATCTAGATTAATCTAGATTAACTCCAAGATTGCTGTGATTAATCTAGATTAAAGAAATTAATCTATGCCCACCCCTAGTTTAAATTAATCTTTTTCACATTGTTTTGCTTGAATAGCAAACTGTAAATGTTTAGAAATTCCAGTATATAAAGATAAAAGGAAAAGTTAAATGCTAAAAACAGAAATTGTAGGATTTTGTAGCAATAGGGCTCAACTATCAACTAGAGCACAAGAATAACTTCATGAAAATATAAAGTTCAGCCAACTTCAACCTTAGGAAGGGAATTTATATGATCTGGTACAGAGATCCTTATTCAGGAAAGGATTGATAAATAAAACAAAGCGAAAAGGGTAAAGATAGAATTTGTGCATACATCAAATTAATGCATACAATACTTCACTCCTAACCCTGGCCAACATATCTATCATATTCTAAGATTGTTCATACAGGAGTCCTACCACTTCTGCTTTCGCACAGTGGATCATCCATATTCAGTCTATCCCTGTTTTCTCTGTCTCTCTCTGTCTCTCTCTGTCAAGCCAAGCACCTGCACATCCTCTCTCACCACTCCTTTGGTTTTCCTCTCCCCCTGAGTGGCAGCTCAATCTTTAACATCCCTCTCCCAATGCAGTCAGCATCTCTCTCCTGCTTACATATAAACAGATTCAATCTTGCCTTGTTAGTTTGTTCCCAAACTTTCCAATCTCAGCTGTCCCTCTGATATATTTATTCCTGATCCTGTCCATCCTCATTCAAATCAAATGGTTTAATGGCTGTTACCAAGCAAAACATTCCTGGCTCAAAACTATCTCATGAAGGGAGATTTGTTGCTTCCAATATCCCACACCTCTCTGTTTTTTACTCTTCTTGTTAAATCCCATCTCCACTGTGTGCAATAAAGGTTTGAGGTGTTTTCCGTTGTGTGTCCCTCCTCCAGTTCTCCAAGCTATATTGGGATGCATGTGCTTGACAGGGCAAGATTCTAATGAGGTTCAGTCACACAAAAGAGCCTGTAGAGTCATACAGTACACACAAACACAAACAGCATACCTCACAAAGTTGCAAGCAGTATGAGAAGCTGGAGTGTACGTCCTATAATATATCAGATATCCACTTAGCTTGAGGAAACATTTCACCACAGGTAATACACAAAGACAAAGAGACTCTAGGTCTGCAGTAGGGCTGGGCAATATATGAAGATTTTCAGATATATCGAGACTTTGTCACACAAGATACAGAAAAAGAGGATATTGTTTACATCAAGTTAGCTTGTTTTGACTTTAAAATCTCTCCCATTTTTAGCATTTTGCATGACTGTATCTTTGTTATGGTCATTAAAAGTTATTTTTTCACCATTTTAATATACAGGTACTTTAATTTCAGTCAAATATTTTATTGCACACCTCTGATTCTTAATAAAAGTGAATTTAGAACTCAAAGCTGTACATTTGAACAGTTTCTTTGTTTCCTTGACCAACATAAATGATATCAAGATATATTGTATATCGTGATTAAGGAAAAAAGTATTGAGATATGAAATTTGGTCCATATCGCCCAGCCCAAGTCTGCAGCAACCAAAGCAATATGTGCAAAAGACCACAGTGATGTACAGCTACGCTCACGTCTCATCAAGACACCTGCGGTGACTGAGTAATTTTGACAGCAAGTAAGCTGTAAGATTGCAAAAGGAAGCCGCATTTCATGCTTCCTATAAGAAATGTGTCAGACTCCCTGCATTTGCATCCAATTGACTTCCCCCTGAAGATTGCATGGTTATCAAGTAAGCTGTCATTAAGATTCCTATCAGCTGCCATGACACACAATTCTCTCTGTTCACTTGAGCAGCAGCAGACAGTAGTCAGTTCCGATCCCAAGTTGCTACTTAGCACTCGGGTATCTACTTTCTGCTTTATTCTCACCAGGAGGAAAGATTTCTACCTCTACGGGGTTTTTCTGAACAAGAACTTTTCCCACACAATATGGGTGTCTCATTATATGGGTGATGACAATGCATTATAGCAGAGACAAAGCCTACATTTCCTCAGAGTAATCCAAGCACAAGGACACATAATACCTTAAGTGTGTGTGTTTGTGTCTGTATTGGTGTGTGTGCAAGGGCCTGACAGCTGGAGCCAGGTAACTCATAACAACATAGCTGAGAGGGGTGACGCAGCAGAGGGAGATTTATCAGGGCTGTATTACAATGAAACAATGTCCCAAAGCACATTTTAGCCTCGGCTTACAAGATCATGTGAGAAAAGGCACATCTGAGTTGCTCTGCGGGGAGAGAAGAGGTAGCGAGAGGAGCCCAGATGATATTATTTACTGAGCAAACACTTTGAGGGACCTGGGCTGATCGACAGAGAACGCCGTGTTCAGGGACAAACACACAAGCTGGACTTCAACAAACCGGACTGTGATGTAACAGCATGACATACGAACGGGCACACCAATGTCGGCGGTGTTTACAGTTCAAAGTTTTTCTGACGTGGGAATAAAAGTCAAATCAGCTGACTGTCCATGTGACAGAAATTCTCACACGACCTGACAAACCAGAATCCGGGTATGTCAAGGTAATATATGTACGAAAGTTTTCCTTTTTAACCATCGGCTCCCTCTTTGTTTTGTCAACCACAACCCTTGACATGGTTTCGATTAAAAACCCATTAAACCCCCTACATTCCATAAAAACTTTAATCTTTTTAAGTTAAACGTGCATTTATGTGTTTGCATGTTATTTTTCTACCCACTCAAGTTGAGAGGCTTTGCTGTCAGGTTGCTAAGGAACACAGAGATTAGAGGTAAGTTTGCATATCAAAATCTGCTCATCATGGAAAATGAAACAAATGAGACAAAGAGTATGGAAAACTGCAAGATAAAAGAACAAAAAAACAACCGCGAAAAGTTCAAAATAATGAAGAAAATTACAGTAAAAGAAAGTTATGAATGTTGGAGCGACAGAAAAAGAGTGGATGGAGTGGAAGAGGCAGGAGATTTGAGCAGCTTTGCCAAGTGATTACAAACAGCTGAAATAAAGTTATCAAGTGGGGTTAACATCAAGATGGGTAACAGAAAAATGTACAAAAATAAAAGACGACTGATCAAATAAAGCTGCAAGAAGACAGATATCCTGCAAGCAGAAGTAGTAAATTTGGACAAAATTCAGGCGAGAACCTTTTGGCACAAAAAAGTCTAATCTAACAGGAAGAACAAAAAAGTCAAAACAGCAGTTCAGCTTAAATGTTGCATAGCTCCCCACAGAGACACAAAATAAAAATACTGTAAACTGCCGTCTTGCACCACACTACAACAACAGTTGTCATGGATACAGCGCGTTTCAACTACCTACAGTGGTGTCAGACTCCCTGGATGCTCTGCAGGGAGTAAAAGCAATTCACACATCTGCTTCCGTCTCTGCAGCATCTCAGGCTACATTCCATCGTTCACAAAGTAAATAAATAGTAATTGCGGCTCAATGTAGCACAAAAGAAACAGTTAACAGACAAGAGAAGAGATTAAAATGAGTCAGTGAAAGAGAGTAGAACAGTGTTGTAAGTGAGATGAGAAGAAGTTTGGGCACACCTGGTCAGAATATCTGTCACTGTGTAGTTTTCAAAAATCTCCAAAAGACATAGAGGCACAGATGAAGCATTCCTTGAAGTAAAATTAGAGTAAAAATAAAAACAAACTCAGCTGCCCCAACTCTTTTTCCACAAAAGTTCATTAGTTTCTTAGGGCTATGATTTACTTGAAGTCATTGATGGGAAAAGATCAAGTGATGCAGATTTCAAAGCTTTATAAATACTCCGAACAATCAACAGCCACGGGCTCCTCTCAGCTGCCTCGCACTCTGGAAATTAATAACGGATCCCCATGAAAGAGGCAGAGGGTGAATAGAAGACAGCAAAGAGTCTTGAGATTTTCTCAGCATGTGGCTGCAGTAGAAAACTAAAGATAACGGTCAAGTTAAGGCCTAAAACACTAAAATAACTTGAGAGAAGTTCTTTTAAGATGAACAGATAAGCATATCAAAACCCTATTTCTGTGGCCAAAGACTTTCAGGAATATTCAGCAGGCGCTAAGTGGTGATGCACAAATATAAGAAGGTCTTTCCGGCATGTTCAGCATCAAAGGCTTGTATGAAACTCCAACCGAACTTTGCTCATTTTAAAATCAAAACAAATTCGGGCAAACATGACTGTGGGTCGATACCTTCGCAGAAAGTCCATCTTTCCAGCACAGCGATGGATTGATCATGCTTTAGGTCTGTTATTGAAGTCAATGACATGAGGATAATTACCACTGGTAGAATGAAAGCTCTTTGAGAAAAAGGATCTTAAACATACTCTAATAAGCGGACGATGTTTAGAGATGCAGGATCAATAATTCGCTGTGGCCATCATAGTTCTCCAACCTCAACCTCACTGAAAATCTGTGGACACTCTTAAAGAAGCAGAGCATATGAGACGGTACAGTCTCACAGGGCTACAAGCCCTCTGCAGGAACAATGTGTGAAAATCCCCCAAACATGAACTTAAAGTTTCTCAGCTGCTACAGACGCATTTACAAGCTGTGATGCTTCTCAAAGGGAGCTTTACTGACTACTGAATATGCATTGTGCTCAAACTTCTTCTTTGTGCCTTTCTTGTTATTTTTAGACGATCAAAGATGTAAATAAGAAATTAATTATGCGGCGATGTCTAATGCTGGTTGAACTGAGGTGTTGCATTTCAGTGAGCATCTCTGCGGGGCAGAGAATGAATAAAGGAATAGGTGTGACACTTCATTGGCTGATGTGGGATCTGTCCTTACCGCTGCTCAACACGGTGACACGTGGGGTCACATCCAGGTCCAGAGGCGTTCTGAACGGGTAAACAGCCGCAGCCGCTGCACACAAGCAGCTCAGCAGCAGCAGATGGGCTGAGGACGGAGCTCCTCGCATCTCTGCTGAGCGCCTCTTCAGGCAGACACCCTCCACACACATCCACCACTGCCCCGAAGAGAGAAGAGGGAAGAAACCTGACAAAAAGAGACACACAGAGAAAACTATGTTAACTATAACACCTCCAAAAAGCCAGAGGAGAAGTTGGAAAAGGCAGAAAGTTGGTGCAGATGAGTTCAAACGCATTAAATGAGCTGACGCGGTGGACTTGGCAGGGATGACGACAGAGACGTGAAACAGAGACAAAGTGCAATCGCTCAATAAAACATGAGATCAGAGCCGACGTCCACGTCTCGCGCTGAGGAGATGGCGAGCGGCAGCTGGAAACGTCGTTAACCAAACAGCCGCCGTCAAACTGAGCTACGTGCCCACATCACAAGCAAACACCTGAGGATCAACCTGCCATGTGGAGCAGTAGGGATCAGTATGGTGCGAAACCGGTTCAAGCACCAGACGTACCTGAGAGAAGAAAAATCCACGCGTAAAGTGGCTGTGAGGCATGATGTGTGTGCGTGTGTGTGTTTTGTGGTATGAATGCCAATGTTGCTCCTGCAGAGTAAGACCCTCTTCTGGGGGAGTGAAAAGAGTGGTGGCGAGAGGAAGGATAGGAGGACGTGTGTGTGTGAGTGTGTGTGTGCGCCATGCACCAGTGCACACACAAACACTCAGAACACCCTGACAGAAAGTCCACGGCGCATCGCCCAACCATGTCCAATCTTATTCACCGTAATGGTGACATCTCTCTTTCATTTTCAGCCCTTTTCTATCCCTCCTTCAAACACACACGTACACACACACACACACACACACACACACACAAACACTCCGAATGCATTAGCAGCTCCAAGTGTAAACAGTCACACTCTTTAGCCCTTTCCATCACGTAAAGCGAGCTTTGCAGCAGCTTTCGGAGCGTAACAGACTCGCTTCTGCTTGCACGAGGACACACACGTATGCATGGATGGAATCTTTTCACGCAAGAGTGCAATGATGATAAAAAGCAGGTGGAAAGGTGAAGCCATGAGTATACAAGAGGCAGGGATTGCATCCTCATAGAAAGTCTCTGTAGTCCCTCAAGGCTGACACCATGGCAACAGCTGGTTTGAGCGTTAGACAAAATCAAATACTAACCGTAAATGTAAACCAGAGACTCACAGGATGACGGACTCAGATAAAGCCTTTCAATCTTGCTGCTTCACGTTGATGATGAGTGATCGAAGATGATTCAATTTTTTTTTTTTATCCGGAAACAAGCAGTGAGCTGGTTGTACTCATTTATAAAGCTTCAAATATCAATTTACTAAACAGTTCCATAGCAAACAGGGTTAGATAACGCTGAGACAGCAAAAACGTCATCTTCCAAACCTGTTTCCATTTGGCCAGCTGCCACAAGAATCGCAGTGACAGACAATAACAACATTAAGATGAATGAATTGAATTAGCATTAAATCAAATTTCAAGGCTCTTTTTTATTGGAAATATTTTCTGTGGAAGCAAGTCATCTGTCAAACTTTTGGTTTGTCTTTGAAAAATACAAGTGGCTCATGAAAAGAAAAAAAAATCATTAAACTAAAACAATAATGGATTAATTGGCTGGTGGATGAAATTAAGTGCATTAAAAGGACGAATTCCCAGCAGTTGACTCTGCAGTCTTCGATGTCAGACCTTCCTAAATTACACTCAAAAGAATAAACTATTAAACACAATCCCTGATGGAAAACTCATGACTTTGACTAAAAGAAACTAAGAAAAAAGTGAAATCAAACTGAATTCTCATAGTGAAGGGTTTCTGAGCCTCTGAAAATTAAATTTTTCTTAGGCCTGACTAAAAATAACCCAGTAGTTGACGCCTTTGAAATCTGTGTTGATAGAAATCTTATGGGTAGAGCTTCAACACCACATCACAAGAGCAAGGTTGCTTTTTATGAGCCTGAATTTAGGAAGCATAACATTGCGATAATGTTGCAAATTTACTTTGGGGGACGCCAATTATTTCAGCCGTGGATCCCCCTCTGAGGGCCTGCACTGTAAATGTGTGCCAGCTCCCCTCCCAGTCTTGTCTGAGCTCCTTTTTTAAGGTGGCAGAGGAGGTGCGCTGTGGAGCGCTTTCATAAGTCAGTTATCTGACTCAAGCACTCAAAAGAGCTGTCAGGGTCTCAATCCTTTCAGGCAATCAGGAAGCCACAGTCGTCCTGATGGAATCTTATAATCATTAGAGGAAGAAGGCCCTCTTCACATGCCAATGAAACAGCAATCTAACAGAAAGCAGGAAGTAAAACACTGTTTGTGTCTGGCAGTGTCAGTAATTATCAAATTCCTCATTCTCTGTCATCAAAAATCAATTATTCCTGACTTGTACCCCGGACCCCCTGAATCCAGAGGTTTTCAGTTGCTAATTGGCTGCTGAACACACGAGTCACATTTTTTGGATGAATGCAGAGGAAAATGTGCCTGAAATAAAATAAGCGGGACCCAGAGGAAATCACAGCGCTCACAGTGCGTCTTCCTCCTGATCTCACTGCCAGCTGTCGGTCCTCACACATTCATTCACAAGAATAGATTTTATGAAGTAACTATAGTGTCTGTGGACCGGGCTGAGGCTGAATGGAGGAGGCTGGAGCACATCGGTGGCAGCTCCATTAACAGACAACACTTGTCCCAAAAGACCTTTTTAAATATAAAAAAAACAAAAGGAAGTCAATTCAACTGAACTGTTTTTATTCACAGGACTGTAACTTGGCATTTTGTGTCGCCACGTTGTGCATGAAACATTGAGCTCTGTAAATCCACTTCTAACACTGCAGTTATTCTGACAAGACAACCAATGACACAAAGCTGTGTGGTCAGCGACTTACTGAGATGCTATCTGCCATCATCTACTATCTGTTATATGGGAGAATTGCTCCACTCTGGGCTTGATGGCAGCCCAAATCCTACAGATCTCGACAGTTGAGGGCATGAAATTAATCTTTTCTGAGGCACTACAGAGACCATTGATTGCCATTACAAATCTCATTGAAGAAAATAATAGGTTTAAAGTCAATTAAGACATGTCTCAAGATGTTTTGGGGAAAAATCTGCAGGCCGTTCGTTTTCATTTTGATGAGATTCAAAAGGATTTCAGCATCTCTAAAGCTAGAGCTCTCATTTGCTCCATTTTTTGTTTTGCTTCAAGATGAATACAGTGTACAAGTTTCAGATCTAGAGTGCAGGCAAACCAATGCAGCTCCTGGACTTTTCGGATTTTATGCAGGATGTTTGCAGTTGTTTCCTGCAGTAAGCTACTTTCCTGCAAATTAGGTGTTTTTATTTGTATGGCACTATGTGCAATTTACAGCACTGACGTACACCCATATCATTAGCAATGCTGCATTTTGCACTGACAACAATCAGGATGCCCCCTTACTTTTCAGGTGAATCTCTGAATCTTTCTGTTGTACTGCAGATGATGCCAACCCAAAATTCTTTCCAATGTTTACACAGAGAGGCGATCATTTTTAGTACTCCAGCTATTTGTCTGTCCAGTATTTCCCTGAGTGGTGAACCCCTCCTCATCTACCCTTCTGGTAAACTAGCAGGCTGGAGGCTACCGCTTTTCTTTTAACTCTTTTAATACCCAAACACGCTACTGTTTCCACTCGCAACGTTTTTAAAAATATTATTGCTGACTTCATTAGCAAACTGCTTGTAACTATAAAAAACTTCATCATTTTCAAACTTCCTTTTTAAACACTGATCATCAATAATTTGTCAGTTGCTTTAATTTGTTTTCATTTACATTTTTCCACAGAATCCAAGTCTTTTTGGAGACAAAGTGGTCTCAGGTTAGACTTCAGGTGTATATGAACACTACTAAATCATTTTTAACTGGGTTGAAGCAGCCTACACACGGTTTGGGTCATAAATATGTGGAGCCAGAACTGACTGCCTAACCATGATGTTGCCATTCATTCTGAGCTTCCTGTTTTCATCAAGCTTTCTCACGATTACCCCTTTGGACTCCCACTTTAGAGGCTGTAGCAGAATATTGATTCTAGATTAAACCTTTGTAAAAGTATAATGACCAGACGCTGGATAAGATAAGGGCTGAAAATCTGCTTTTTTTGGCAGAAAACAAATGCAGGAGGAACAGGAGAATTTCTTTGCAACACTTTACACATCTTAAGTGTTTCCTTCCACTTAACATACAAATCACTCAGGTTAGAGTCTACTGGCAGGTAGATAACTGGGCTCACTGGGTTTACACTGGCTTCTCTGTGGGCTTAATGATTAGGTCTCAGCTGTTATAACAGCAGACACGAGATGGCTGGCTGGTGGCTATCATTTTGTAAAAAGATTAATGCTTCTCCACCTTCACCATAATCAGCGTGATTTCACTCAGCACTGCTCAGCTGCCTTAGCTGCCAGGACTGAAAGCCTCCACACCTGAGAAGGATGCAGCGCTTTCCTTTGACATGGACGGCTTCACGCACATTTATGCATTCAGTGAAGGAAGGTGAGGTTACACCTGTCTGAACTGAACTAGCAGGTAACCGACTTACAGTGTAATACACCCAAATGATAAGTGGTTATTTCATATTTCTGACAAGGCTAATTATAATAAATTAATATTCAGAAGACAGAATAACGTACTGTGTATGAGTAGGTCATTATAAAGAAAACAGATTAACACAATTACTGTGTCGCCGTGTATTATTCAGTGTGGCTTACCTATTTTTGAGTTAAAAAAAATCTCACGGAGAACAAGATTTATGCCTCTCCTTCAGCTTGAGGTAATCCAAATGGACTTTAGACGCCCGTGCACTCTTAAACAACCACTCAAAAAACACCCAGCCGCTCCTACGCCGATTTGTTCGCCTCACGCGTCTTCACCTCACAAACCTCGAAAGCTCCCTTCTGCCCTTTTCCCCATCGCCATCATGATTACGCGCTACCTGGATCACTGTATCCACTTTAGTCAAGATAATCTTGAGGACTGGTACGCGCTGGGAGTTGCGATAGAGAGAAGTAAAGTGTGAAAGGTGGGCTGTGTAGAGCTATGCTACAGAGTGGCTTCACAGTGACATCTAGCGTCCGTAAAGTAAATTACAAGTCTCCTCCCTTTACAATTCAGAAGTAAAGGGTTATTTAATGTTGATATCATGCAGTGGTGTAGTCCAGTGTATACGCGGGTATACGGAGTATACCCACTCATCGTTCAGTCAGCATTGGTACCCACTTCTAAATCAGCCAACCTAATTTTTTCCCTCAAAGATAGTGCAGCCAAAACCCGGCCCACTCTGCCTCTATCATGCCTATTTTTCTTTTGCTTCTGCTGGGGAAATTGTAGCTTGAGCTGATCAAAGAAAGCAGTTAAACCAACTAAAACTGCCTTTTAGAAAATCTCCTTATTAATTCAATGATACTTTGTTGTTTTTTAATAAATCCTTCCTGAAAAGCCCCTTTTTTTTCTTTCTTTTTTTTTTGCAATGGTGGGGTATGAACATTTTAATTCAGACTTTGAACTATGAACCATCCTTTAGACTGTCTTTATTTGCAGAAAGGGATAAGCAGTGTCTTGTTTGCAAGTGAAATAAAGTTTTCTCTGAAACTGAGCCAGGAGTAAATATTTCAGGTGCACATATTTACACATACTTTTAATGGCTCATGCAAATTGGGAAAGAGTGTAAACTTTAAAAATGAGCTACTTTTTCATGCCACGGCAGTTCTGTTTTGTCACTTTATTTCTTACAGATATGACATTTGTCCCTATAAAGGCTGGTTATAAAACTCCAGCGATATAAATTAGTCATTCACTTTAATACATTGGTTTAGTAATATATTTTCCTTCCTTTTCTTCCACACAGATTATCGCTTTATAGTCTAACATTAAACATATCCTGTGATACTGTCTGGAGAGGGATTAACATTTATTTAGACTCATGTTTCCCACCTTAACAAGAATACAAATGCTGTACCTGTATTTATTCTCTCTTTTTTTCTTTACATTTTATTTATTCATTTATTCATAAAGACCACACATAAAGAAGAATCTGCTGTTTGACAAAAGAATCTGTTCTGTGGGAGAAAAGTCTCTTATCTCTAATTTGTGTAAGCTGCCTTATAAATTAAAATATAATCTTTGCTTCAATGGTTCTTGATAACCTGATACAGGCAAAATTGAGCTAAACCAATAAAACAAAAACTTCCATGTATACTTTATAAAGTCATTAATATGCTATTCTTGATCAGTTTCGATTTGATTTGTGAATTACTCGGTGTGAAATATGACTAAAATTACTAACATTTTACTACAATTGCTAAACTTTGACTAAAATTTGTGCTTATAAAGCAAATGAAAAAAGTTTTTTAAACTAATTTTACAACTTTAAAACTGATTTCACAACTTAAATGATCATAAAAACAACCTTCACAAGCACACATATGCATGTTATGTCGATGGGAAAAGCAATTGACAGAAAGTGTCTGTGAGGAAAACTGGTTTCATCACTTAACTTTGATATTATTCTGCCAATAAAATAATAACACAAAGTCAATCTTATAAAACACCTAGAGGACTGTTTACATGAAATTTTAGTTATTATAGTGCACTGGGCAACAGCAGACAAATCAGACTTCCATCAGTGTGCATGTCCACCCTGCAGGTCTTCACTGTTTGTAAAGCATGGAGGGTTTGTGGTGGTCTGCTGCAGAGATCAACAAAAGCCCCGGTTGTGTTTGGACACAGCAACAGCTGTCATGTTTCATATGACTGCTCCTCTTACACATACAGAACTTGTAATCCATTATGAATGTATGTATCAATTATGAATGCACATGTTCGGTGGGAAGCACGGGTGTTGAATCAAGCTTTTTATCTCTGCTCCTTATTCCAATTCAGTGGGCGACTGCGGCAGCTCAAACATCCAGCTTGATTAACCCCACAGGCCTCACCCACCGAGGATGTTCGCTGAAGCTCACAAAGGGGTGTCACTGTTGTCGGTTACCATGGTAACAGCTGCTCTCCGGTGGTGGTTTCCTGTAGATGTATCGCTTACATGAGAAGACGAAGAGCTTTTTTCAGTGAGCTTGTACTGTATGTACTTGTTGAATTGATTGAATCGACTTTGAATCGATGCAACTGAGTCCTTTTACTGTTATCGAGAAACCAAACAGCATGCAGCAGTAGAATCCCGTTTGGCAGGTATCGATACACGAATTGTTATTTATGAAGCTTTTCTAAGGAAAATGCAGATTAAGATGCTGAACATGTTTACTGATATATAACTACAGATACGTTTGCATCAATACACGCTGAAATTGCTACTATTATACTGCTCACTGCTGGTAATCATTAAAACAGACACTCGTGATTCCCAGAAGATGGATTCTTTAAGGATCTGTTGACTTTCATGGCTACAAGAGCAATATCTAACTTTACTTTTTTACTTTTAATATTGCACCATGGGCATATTTTAGCAGGTGTAAATTTCAGTATGTTAAAGTTAGTAAGTATCCATATTATTTCAGAATCATTCAAACAGTAATTTCTGTAATTAATGTACCATAATTTCATTTAGAATTACAGGCGGCTCTTCTATAAATGGACCATCAAGTTCCATTTTGAATTCTGTCAGGCATGTTAAGAGCAGCTACAATTTCAGTCACAATAATATTATTATTTCAGTCTAAAATGGACCAGATAATTGTTTCCCAATCCAAGGACCACTGCTTTGCATGTTTTAGAGGTGTCCACACCTTAACACACCTGAATCTAATTAATGGCTCATTAACCGTTTTTGCAACGAACTTGATGAGCAGTTCAGTTAATTTGCATCAGGTGTGCTGGCATTGCAAACAACTAAAACATGGAGGGCAGAGGTCTCTGAGGACCAGCATTGTCCTCCAGAAGATGAAGTGCTCCCAGTTATTAAAACACATTTATAGTTCATCCTTGGCCAATGAGACAGTGTTCCTCTTCGGTTGTGGGTGATTAAAAGAGAGTTATTTTGCAAAGCGGGAACATGTTGTAACATACGATTGTGCTGGATTTTACAGGAGTAGATTTAAGAGAATATGAAACAACTTCATCGCTGGCTTTTAGATCTTTTTTGTCAAAAACAGCAAAAAGAAAAAAGCGAAATCATTATTCTTCTTCCAGAAAAGTTGAAGAATATTTAATTTAAATTAATCTGAAACCTGGGTCCAAACAAGGGCTCAGTTTAGCAAAACCCTGGATGGTTACTGCTTTGGAAAGTGGAAAACCATTGTAAGTTTGCAGAGCATCAAATCAGAGATTCTCCACTCCGGTCCTCTAGGCCCACTGTCCTGCAGACCTTATGGTTCCCTGATTCAACACACCTGACTGAAATAAAGGCTCTGCAAAGTCTGTCAAAGACCTATTTAATCTGAATGAGGTGTGTTGCAGCAGGTAAACATCAAAGCCGTGCATCATAGTGGGCCTTGAGGATCGCTGATTTATATCAACAGGCCAGTAGGCTAATGGAAATATTCATGTGGGAACCAAAAGATTCTTTCAGATGTCTCCCAAAAATCCTGATTCTTTGAAAAACAAAATGTAAAAGACAACTAGTCCCCAAAACCAAAGAATTAAAATCAATAAAAACTCCAAATTTATCTATCTACTCAATATTGCAAACATGACAGATTTGCACTTCAACCTACATGCTGTGATCATTGCTGAAAAATACATTTTAATCATTTGTTCAAAACAAACATATTAAAATGTGGTATAGTTTAGTTTCACAAACAGAAGGCTGAGATCTGCTTGATACAAGTGAATAATTTGGGTTTAAAATGGAACCGGTTTGTAGGTTGCCTCCTCAGTACTTGCATTTACACTTTTTAAGCGCATATTCCACTTTCCATCCAGCAGAGGGCAGCATTTCTACAGCATATTAACAAGGGAACTAGTTGAATCTGATGTAACGTTATTAAAAAGTAAATCCATAAATCACAAATGACTGTAACCCTGCATTTATGCTATGTAACATGAAGACGACATCAATCTAGTACAAAGTATTTTATTGTAAATGTTTAAAATACTACAGGACACTTGTGGTTATAGTTCTGACCAAAGGGCTAAAGAAAAGTAACAAAAATAAATACATCTGCACAAATAGTTATGTGGTAAGCTGGGCATTGAGATCTTGTAAGTTTTATAACATCAATTCATATTTTTTGCCTTTAGGACATGACTTTCCTAGAAATTCAGATTTCATTATGTCACCTCTTAGTGATTATAAATCAAAACAAAAACAAAAAAATCAAGGCTCAGGTATGAGCTTTACTATCACATTACTGTACTATTATGGAATGACTGAAAGAATAAAACATACTGCAAGACATCTCTTTTTGACCTCAAAGGATCTCTTTAAAGGTTTGAAATTCTGTTTTCACAATATAATTCCTACAGTAGCATTTACCTGCTGACACAAAACAGCATCTATGGCATCTCAACCACATGCCAATGCATGAAAGCTGACTGGCTTTCTGGGCATCATTGGCCACAGAGTGACTGCAAGTGAATAATCAACATCTCATCCCCTAATCCTCTGCCAGTCATCTCCTTTTCATTTTTGTGCACCCAGAGCAGTAATGGTCAGAAACTGTACACCCCCTGTGCTTAGTTTACAGAGGGACTGCCACATGGCACAGACAAAGAGAAATAAACTGCCAAAGATTGTCACGATAGCAGAGCATTTCAAAAGCATCATTGTCATCATCTGCTCATCAAACTTATGCTGTGTTGAAACCAGACTGAGTTAGTAAATAACCAGAAAAACATTGTTAAAAGACTATGCAAAAGTGTAAAAATGACTTCCTAGGGATAAAAATACTGTTTGTTCCATTTACATCCCAACATGAGTTTTTATAGATATAGTTTTGGATAATTAGGGAAAATAAAGTTTAGTGTCAAGTACAGCGTCTCCTGGAAAAGTGAGTGAGGGGGATTCCTCTGAAGTAAATACAGCAAAGTGCCAGAAATAGTTGATCCTTCATATCGTTTGGTTTGTCCTCGTCTCTTCTTCTCAATGTCCTCATCCTCTCCTGTCTGTTAAAGCCTCTGTGTCTGTATTTCATAAAGGTTTCTGTTAGACTGAACTTTGTTTCAAGCCAGGGTTCTCTGCCGTGGTTTTATTCTGGGGTAGAGCTGTAAGAGAGAGGGACTCGTGTCAACAATCTGAAGAGCTGTTGAAATGATTTAACATCGAATAAGCACATCATTGAGGCCGAATGGCTCATAACTCACCCCTAGGAGGTTGCGGGGAATGTAACCCTCTGTGTCACCCAGGCAAGCCCACCACCATTCGATCTCATCCTCGTCTTCTCTGCGAATGATGGTCATGCAGTCTCCTTCGCGGAAGGAGAGTTCATCTGGGTTTTCACTAGTGTAGTCCCACAGACCATACACCACACCCCTGTTCATGATGCCCATCTTCTCTTGCACGCCTATGGGAAGATGGATGTAACGATCCAACAGAACAATTACCACGTTAGCTCTGACCAGAGAGAACTCCCATCGACAACATAGAAAAATAGTCAACAGGTAATATCTGACAACAGCCGTCACTTACCATAAAGGAACTGAGAGCACTGCGTGTAGCCCTCTTCCATTTCTTCACATTTATCTGCTGCTGTTTGCATGTCGCTGTAAGTCATGGCAAAGACTGCAGCACCCGACTCCACCAGGAACTTGCACACTTGTACATTGTTGCAAGATGCAGCACAGTGAAGGGGAGTCCTACATTACAGACAGATGGAAAGGGAAAAACACAGAAGATTTGTATCAGGAAGACTGATTTACAAAAGTGCTGAGCGAGATCCTTCATACGTGACAAATGTAAACTCAATTCACAGTTCTGCACACTTTGAGAAGGATCTAATATGTAAAACTAACAGTGACAGTTCCAACATCAAGCAGTGATCTGAAGAAAACTTAAACTTACCAGCCATCACTGTCGGCTGCATTAACGTTGACACCAAACTGAACCAGAAACTTTACAATTTCCGTGTGTCCGGCACAAACAGCATTGTGTAGAGCAGTGATGCCCTCATCGTTAGGCTGACTGGGATCCTCCACCTGTGGTTTAATAAATAAATAAATAAAATAAATCACCCAGAGAAAAACCACGTTCTGGCTAAAGCTTTGTTTTCATCTGAAAAAGATACAAGCAAAATTTACATTTTTTCTCTTTGTAACTAAAGATAGTGTAAGAGATTACCAGCCTAACAGAAAAAAGAGCAAAACAAGAAAAGATAGCAAAAAAAGGAAAAAAAAGTCTTACTTCATATATGATTCTCTGGACCAGGTCAAACTCTCCCTCCAGTGAAGAATCCAGGAGCAGAGCCAGTGGGTTGAACTTCACCCTCATGCTGTGATCGATGCGTTCGGAGCCAGGTTTGCGTAAATTTGTTCTTTTTCCCTGAAGACAATTAAGATCTGAAATTACTTCAGTAACCCTACATGGCCATCAGAACATCATAAATGAGAAAATCAAATCTCCACTGTAAGACCCCTGGAATCTCTCCAAGAAGTGCGTCCTGTTGAGTTTTCCTCTTTTCAGATGTGCTCAGTCTGAGCTTGGAGCAGAGAAGTAACTTGTTTTTCCAACACTAAGTGCATCACTAATCCAGTTTATGAGCACAAGCTAAGAAAACTTGATTCATTCCTCTAAACCATGATTATGCAACCCGATTAGAGACCATTGCTGTCCTCTGAAGTGAAAAACTAAGTTCCTTAGTGTTTATATGAGGCTTACATGGAGATGAAAAAAGGAGCGAACCGGAGGGCGAAATTGGGTCACAACACCAATTTCTCATTGGATTATTCTTTTAAAACCTTCCACCTCAGCAGCAAAACTGCTTAAGGAGTTTCACTGAGAGCTAAGCAACAAGAAATGTCAACTTGGGTTTATTTTCAGCATAGAGTTTATCCTCTTAGTGTGAGAAGAATAGGACCCATTTTCTGCACAAACAATAGTTGTATTTTTATGGGATTATTCCTTATTATCATTATACAACATCAGAGCAGGTTGCTGCTGCTGACCAGCAGCTCATTAAAAAGTAGAACGTAGTAGAACAGAAGAAAGTCTAAATAAAGTGGACTGAAAAAACTGGCACCACTTTTTATCATTAATGTCATGATCTTCTAAAACTAACAGCTCAGGTGATGATTGTGACGGAGCAGTTTCATACCGGTGGCAGTGCGACCTGTCCAGTGATCTCAGGTGCTTTCATGTTGAAGGTGTCTTCTCCCAGGCTGTCCTGCTCTGCTCCACTGGGGTAGGGGGGGGGTGGGTAAGGAGGGAACTCTTCTAGTAAGCTTTCTGGAGGTGGAGGGGGTAAGTTGGGCATTGTGTCATCCAAGCTAGCAGGGGGTGGTGGAGGGAAGAGAGCGTCATCTGGCTTGGGGGCCGGGTGGGATGGTGGAGGTGGGGGGATAATTTCCTCACTCTCTGGGATGGCTAAAGGTGGTCTGGTCTGCTCAGTCGTAGATGGAATTGGGACAGTGGTCTCTGTGGGGCGAGATGGGAGCTGCCCCCCCTCCACAGCCTGTCCTGGTTCTAACTGTGTGTTTTCAGCACCGCTCAGAGGGCTCGGACCATGTGCCCCCACGGACCCATCAGCTGCCTTTTCTGCTTCTCCAGCGAAGGTGGGAGTGCTTGGTGTGTTCACAGTGGTCTCCATAGCTGCCAGAGTGGTCTTCTGATAGAGGAGCTTCTGAATGTTGGGCCCTGATGGACCTTCTGGTTCAGTAATAGAGCTGCGTTTCTTCAGGGGCCTCGGGGCGTTGTAGAGCTTCTTTCTCAGGGCTTCCAGGTCACCATCGCTCTGATGCCTGTAGGGGTTGGAAATGAATGGAAGAAGCTTGGTGGGGCTGAGGGGCCGAGGGATGCGCTCCGTTTCTGGTTGGGGGCCCTCAGATGGGCTGGGGCCAACACTGTTAGCTCCGCTGTGGTCAACCTCATTTTCCATGGCTGGGGAGCGACGCTCTAGGTATGGGTTCTCTGGATGCTGGGAGCCTCCACCAGGGATCACTGGTTTACCGTATACTACAGAAATAAACATACAAAAATAAATCAAAGCACATCCTCACTTTTCTACCTGACATGTAAGTTACTTTGCAGACAGAATATTATTGAGCAAACAGACATTATCCTCTGTTACATCGGAAGACAGTGGATTTTCTTACCACTGACAAATCCATTGGTGCGACTCTGAGCCCTGTTGAGAACTCCCTGGACAGCAGGCTGGAAGGGCTTTCCAGAGCCGGGCTGCTTTGTGTACATGGAGTAAATGGAGCTGGCTGCCAGCGTTTGTGGTTTACTCAGGCTGCTGTCTTTTGAGGTTGGAAGCTCTGGGGTGAAGGGTCGCACTGTAGCTGCAGGTGGAGTGTCCTGTTTGGTGGGCAAGGGGAGTGTCTGGCTCTGCGAGGGTGGGAGAGGGCTGCGGCCCTGAGCGGCCTGAGGCTGCTGGTTGTGTGGCTTGGCTTTAGGGAACGTGCCCGTGTTGAGGCCTGACTTTCCGTAGGGAACAACACCTGGGCCTTTCGGTTTAGTGGGAACAGGGGGCGGCACCTTGACTGGAGCTTTAGGTGCAGACTATGTGGTTCAGAGAGAAGAAAGACAGCATGTTAAATGCATCTGTGCATTTCTTCTTGTAAACTAGTCTGACAAGTGACTACTTGCAGGTCGTTTCCTCACCTGGGCGTCCCTGACCAGGTCATCGCTGCTCTGGTTTTTGCGGAGGGAGGTGGCAGGAATTTCTGTTGGCTCGAACATTGAGAACGGACGCACCTTCCTGTCCCTCTTCAGTTCAGACTCATCTAACCACAGAACACATGGAAAAGTAGAATTCAGGGTTCTTCTCAGGTTCAGACACGATTTGAGTGACTAATAGGACATGGCTGAGGCTCTTTCAGCAGCACTAATCCAGCCATAATAGTTATTAGAAAAAGCAAGAAAGATTCACATTAAATTTCTATGGTCAGGCTCCATTTGTCAGTGTTTGGGTATCAGACCTTGTTCTGTGTTAGAGCTGGAGTGAGAGGTCATTCGCGGCAGTGTTGAAGATGAACCATGACCATTGGAGTGTGGCTCTGGTCCTGAAGAGCTCCAGTCTGCAAGCTTTCCCGGCTGAAGGCCTAACGGAGGGGAGGAGGCACAGAAATGGGAAGTGTTTACAGCTTTTGCATGTACGTAGGAGTTTACACAGAAATGAAGATAAAACAAAGGAACGACACACAAAGAGGAAACTAACTTTTGTTATTATCTAGACAGACATAAAGTTCACTGAGCTTTATGCTGTGCTGAATCCCAGAGAGAAAATATAATGTGTTTAGAAAAAACATTGTTTACTCATCATTTGTTTTTGGTTGACTGGCTAAGATCCAGCCCATGGCCATAATAAATGTCTACAGACTTCCTCAGACAGATGAGCAACAAAATATCTTTTCTTGCTACTAACATGATAAACAAAAATGGGAAAAGGGAGAAATGTTTCATCACAAGCCTTCTTTACAATATTTAAATGTCCATCTGAAGAGAATTTGATCAACTTCACCGAACATCCATACATTTTGCAGAGAAGACCAGATTGGGCTGGTCAGGCCACACATACAGTCAGTTAAAGACAAGGTTAGACGTTTATTCCAAGTGACCCATTTAGAGCTGCTGAATAAGAACCGAAGGGGAAAAACCTCAACAAGCACGCTTCATCAAAACAGGGGCAAATCAAGAAAACGGTACCAAATGTTTGGCTAGGTAATTATGAGTATTCTACATCTTGTGTGTAAAGACAACCCATGAAAAAGAGAAAATCTTACCAAAGCTACTGAGAAGCACAAACACACAAACCCAACCATGTACCTTTCCTTTTAGCCCGCAGCTCTTTCAGAGGCGTGAGCAAGAACATGGCTTCTGAAGATGATGCATTCGAAAGACAAGAAAAGACAAAGTAGCCTTAAAGCTCCAGATCTCCCTTTGCTCTAAACTGAACTCCGATGGGCCCAGGCGCTGGACCCCATGAGGGGCCCTGCAGAAAGCAGCACTACCAACACAAGTCTGCATCATACCATGCACTATGTTGGAGAAGAACTGAGAATGGGTGCTCAGTAAGAGCAGATTCCTTAGCGCCCTCGTCCATCCCTCCCTCTCCTCCTCCCACACTGCATATCAACCCAACATGCAGAAATAACTGTAAACAACAACAGTACAGACTGGGGAGAAACGTATTACTTTGTCGTACGTGGCTTGACTTTAAGTAAGTAAATGTAGGTTAATGAGGAAGTTTGTGGGAATGTGAAAGGAGGATACCTTCTGCTGTTTTGTTATGATATATTTTTGTGTCTTATCATTAATTTTTAATAGCATTATGCTCAAAGTTGGGCCTCTATCCAAAGAGGAACCGATTCAAGTAAACAGGGTAACTTGAATGGCTGGAATGAGAGTGAATTTCCACTTGTAGGATGGAAATAAAAAGTTTAATAATGCTCTAATGCACTGAGTACATGTCACTAGAGTCCCCAGGCAGAGGGTGTTGGTGTACTAACTTATTCTGACTTCACTACACTTTACTTAATTTAGTATAAGTTGTCTAAAAATTGTCTCACAGCTCATTCTGCAAAACCAACTTTCAGATTAAGCACTCTTTGTTTTTAAAATCTACATTAGACAGGCTCCGCTTTCTGTTTAAGAATTCAGTTAGGCTATTACTACTACTACTGTCTTCTTTATGAATGACTTACTCTTTATCAGCAAGATCTTAATGAATTCTAAGAGAGCAGAGCCATTGTTTTGGCAAGAAGCTGGAAGCATAGTTCAAGGGACACATGGCTGTCCTGCAAGTATGTCAACAACAAATACAGGAAATTAGCAGATTTTTCAAGTAATGCTAAGTGCAGATACCTGGAACCTACTGAAGTGAGAGATTATGGGAATAACGGCACAAAACGAGACCCAACTTGGCAACAAGAAAACCAATTCAAAAACGTCACTCTTTGCAAATCTCAGTCTTTTCAGGAAAAAACAAACTTATATTCAGATTCAGCAATGCTAGAACACAGCACATCATCCAGGAGGTAACCGGCTACCTTCTGAGCTCAAGGTGACATCATAATCAGAAGGTGTGCCTGACTTCTGCACTCCTGCAGGAGGCAGGACAGTTATGATACATATGCATAAAAAATTCATGCATTACTGATAGCACTTATTAGTTGACAATATTCACTATGAATGTACAGTATTGCTATAAAAATAAATGATACAAGTCAAGTTTAAACAGTTACATGCATACTTAATAATTCAGTAGGCTACATTCTGAGTAAAAATGACAGATGGGACAACATGAGGGCATGCTGCCACGTCAGCCACTCAGAGACCTGAGTCATAGAAGGTTATAGGCTGAAAGGCAACTTGTTTTCTATGGTTTCTCACCTGGTCCAGCTTTGCTCTGTGGGTCGTGGGATGGCAAAGTGGCAGTGCCGTCTGGGTAGGCTGGCTTTACAAGCAGATCATGTCTAGCTGGACCCCGGGGCATAGTGGACGACTGTATGTATGGACCAACTGCTGCCACACGAGACGGCCCTGACTGCTGTCCGGCTTGGCCATCAGCGGGCACCTGTACGATTAAAACAAAAAGGAGAAAGAAAAAAAGGTATGCATTGTTACCAGTGCAACAAATGTTGGGGAAGGTAGTTAAAATAACTCCAATTAAAACAGACAGCAGAGTAAAAAAATCCTTTAAATTCAAATATGTAGATGACACAATGGCAACAAAACATTTTTAATGATTGAGATTGAGTGAAGTACCTCAAAAAATCTGTTTACATTAATATTGAAGGTTTAACCAAACTTAATTTTTTTCTTTTACACACGCACATACAGATATGGCTTCCAGGTCTAATTTGAGACTTGACAACAGAAATCTTTAAGTTAGAAGACAGCACCTTCACATACGGCATATATAGAAAGACAGACTTTTTTATTTAACTTTCCAAATCTAGTAAACTAGCTTTAATTACTTTCACTCCAAAATTGCCTCAATTTCTTATTAAAACCCTTTGTTTCATGAACGTTGGCCTTTAAAGGAAAATGAACATGGTTCAAATGCAAATTACACATCAGCTAATGAATCGGATGCAAATCATACTTAAAAAATGAGATCACAAAGCAAACGGATCAACTCCAACATTGATTTAGTTACCTGAGGGTGAGTGTCTTTTGAAGCCCTCTCTTTACCAGGATAGCCATTCTTGAGAAAACAAAAGCACAAACATGCAAAAGTAGTTCAAAATGCGAAATAATCCGCTTTATTCAATCTAATATAAGCCTTTTTCTGTCTTTCCTGAACTACATAACAGCAAAACTCAGCTGTCAGCTCTTAGAGTATCTCTCTCTAGTCAGTACAGTTATGTTTGTTGGGTGATGTCAGAGGAGCGCTGCTGTTTGGTTGGAAGGGAGCAGCTTGGATGGAAAGTTTCTTTGTGCTGGAGTGAAAAAGGATCACTCATTACGATTCTAGGCAGGATGCGGGTAAATCACCTTTTCACTAAAGGCCCATTGAAGTATTCATCTCCTAAACTTAAGACATGCATTAAAATTGCAACCATTCTTGTACATACTGTTCCTCATCAAGAGAATACTGAAAAAAACAAACTGGGGGGGGGGTAAGTTTGATTAAAATTTCTCATTAAAGGCTTCAAGCACACATAGAGGGGTGTCTGACATTCCCATTATATAAAATCTATTAGTTATGTACTTAATGACCTAACATTGCATTCTAAATACATATTACCTTTTTTCACTTACACTTTAATATAATGAAAGCAAATAAAGCACCATTATTATGTCTGAAAGGAATTGAGCCCATTTTGAAAACATAATTAAAGAACTGCAAAGTGAAGAATAAATAGAGAATGACACCAGTATTAAAAGAAGGTAAAAAGATAGTTATTCATTTTTAAGAGGATTAATCAGGTTATGATTTATTTATCACCACTTTTATATCCTTGCTCTATCATTACAAGCACATAATCCCAAGCAGTACTGAAGTAACATTTTCTTCTTCACAAGCTGTTTCATAAACAACTCTGTTTACTGTTATTTACAGTCCCATGGGAACCTGTGTACAAAACAACTCCTGGAAAGTGGAGCAGAGGAGCACGGAGACACCAGGCAGCAAACTCAAGCAAAGACTCTGGAAGATTTTCTATATACACCATTCTTTTACTATGTATTTTTGGTACTCACACAGTGAATTTATTCTATATAGCTATCATTGTTGTAAGATGGTGATGTGCCTTTAAGAAAACTGGTCATTCAACTTTACTTTTTTTTTTGTTAAGAGTGGAGCCAGAAAAGATAGAATCTCTACAGACATTCCTATCTGCCTGGGAGGACAGTTTGCTTTCATTACTCCTCTCTCATCTTCAGACCTTTTTTCTGTGCAAATGGAAACTCAGCTGCGAGAAGAAGTGGGAGTGTAAGCTTAGTTAAACACTATTTTCATGATCAGAACAATGATTAATCCCCAGAAGGTATCTTAGAAAGAACACCAATGGTAAGAAAAAGAGAGACAGCACTGGAAAGGAACGGATTCCTTGATATGAGGGCTCACACATTTCTCCCAAACAGAGGACAGAAAATTTAAGAAGCCTTACATTAGCATGGCTGAGTTCTGAATGCCAGGGGACCTGAGGCTTTGTGGGTAAAGAAAGATATGACAGCTTTACTTTAAGGCCAGTAGGGGGAGTTCTGTTCCAAAGCGACTGCACCAGTGCCTGTCTCTAGGAATATTGTCACAGCTATATGGGCCATATGATGTCTGCTGTGGTTTGTTAACACTTACAGGCAAGTTCTCCTTCTGTTGAAGAGCTGCCTTCTTCTTCCACAGCCGATCTCGGAGCTCACTGATGCGTTTGTCCATTGCTGCCACCTCCATGTTGCGTTTGTTTAGGCTCTCTCTCTGTTGCTGCAACTTAGAGTTTTGATCTTGGTTGAGCTTATTCCTCAACTGATGACAGATACAGACAACAGAAAACATTTCTTTAAAAAAAAAGAGTCAGTCTGATATTTCTGCTCAAATCTTTTTTTCCCGTTGCACACCTGCAGCTCCTTGTAGAGGCGGTCTAGCTCAGCGACTGAGCTTTGGTTGTCATGGAAATTGTCCATTTTGCCATTTTTAAGCAACTCCAGCTGTCGGCTAAGCTCCTCCACCTTGGAGGCAGCCATCACTAGTTCTCTCTGCTTCTGCTGGAACAGGTTATTCATTTGTTCTATCTCCTCCACTGCAGATTAAGAGATTTTTTGTGATGATAATAATGGGGAAAAAAAAGAAAAGATTCAAATTAAAACATTGATCCACAGAAATGCTTTTTGTTCTGAATAATCATATCCTTAATTTTAGTAATAAAATACTATGAAAAGCCACACTTTCATAACTTGTCAATGAACTCACCCAATTTGCCATTGCTGACACGTTTCTGCTCAACCTGGCCCTTGAGGGCCCTGACCTTCTTCAGCCGAGCTTCCTGATTGGCAATGTTCTCTCGGAGGCGCTGCAGCTTTTCCTGCTCAGAGGCCTGCTGCTGCTGCCGCTGCTCCTGCTGCTTCAAGTAGCGCAGCCGCTGCTCCTGCAGACAAAAGTCATGAGTAAAAGTGAGAAAGTTAGCAAACAACCTTGAATGAGTAATCATGAACCTATGAAGCTACTAATGCGGTGAAGCATCACCTTATGAACTCTGGTAAAATGTGTTGGGACCAAAGGTTTATAATAAGAAGACAATTTATTATTTCACCATTCATCAAGTAAGAATACATTTTATGTAAACACTGGCGAGTCAAATAGATATAAACAATGCTCAACTTTCACGGTTCTGTCTTGAACCATGACATGGCGTGCTCCAGAACAGGTTTAAGATGAGGACCATAAAGTCTCTGGAATTTAACATGGTGAGTGCTGAAAGTAATCCCTGTTTGTTTACTTAACTTGTGTGCAAAGTGACTGCTTGGAAGTCACATTCCTAGGCATGCAATACTATCCTGAGGTATGCACCAGGACAGGAGGTGCAGGATAATAAAGAGGAAGTCAACAGTTAGGTTTTAAAAGTAATCTTAATTTGTAACATTTCGGGATGAAAATATTTCCAAGGGGCCTCATCAAGATTGCAAATACTTTGGGTTTCACTTTTTGTTAAATGCATTTTTTCTATAGAAAGATATTCCATAAATACCAGACAAGCCATACACGGTGAGAACCAAAGATATTCACGTGCCTCTCTTATTTCAACACTAGTCTTGCAACCAGCTCAACACACCTTTCAAAGCCTCCATACATTCTCACTGTGGTCAATTTATAAGTGCAGCTCAAAAATCTTTGTTGTGTGATCTTTGTTGACAAGCCAATGTTTCTGTGTTTACTTTTGCCCCCTCCCCATTCTGGCTTTTACTTTTATCTCTACGGCTCAAACCCTTCATCTCTTGTACCCATCAATCTTTTTCTGAGCCCTCTCTCATCTTTCATCTTGCTTTTTCTTTTTTTTTAATGTTAATGCACCTTGGAAGCAAGGAGCTGTTGTTGAGCTTCTATCTGTTGCTGCTGCCTTGCAGCCATCTCTTGCAGCTCAGCCAGCGTCATGTCCATTCGGGGTGTTGCCACCTGGGCAAGAATAAGAGGAACAAAGAAAAAAATAAGAACACATTCACAGTATGTGCAGTCATACAAAATGGAGCAAAAAATGTTGCCCCAAAAGATTTTTCCCTACATATTCAATCTTCAAAAGAGGACCACACCATTTAGTCTGCTAAACAAGTATAAAGGAAAACCCAGCAGGTTCAGAGACATTATAATAACACTGATTTGAAATTAACCAAAGGGTTGTAGAGTGATTTAATCTTTATCAAACCAGATATCCTGTAAATGAAGACATGAGATCATCAATTTAGTTTTTCTACTTGAACATGCATATTAAAATAACTCGTTTGCTGAGGCATGGATAATGTGCTGTTGATGGTAAGTAATCTTGCATATTACAATCATGTGTATAATATTCTAAATTCTTGTCTAGTAGAAAGTCAAGCACTCACTCCATTCTCCAGTCTTCTGTCTGGGGGACCCCTCACTCCATTTCTTTTTGAATCAGAGCTTCTTGACCCACCTGAGAAATCGACATTATAAACAGCTTTAGATATGATCTGCTACAGTACTTGAACTAGGATAACTTCTTTGTCCAATTTAGTTCTAACAAGGGACAGTAATGTGTGTAAACCATTCGACTTCACCGACAGCTGTGAAAAATGACTGGAACTTCCTCTTGGCTTTTTGTTTGTCAGTATCTTAGACAAACATAAATACATAGACTAGTTTCTCTGGACTTGCTTTAGGGAAGGGTGTACAACATAAAACACACACACACATATACACAAACACACATGCACAAAGCCTGTCTCTCTAGAAAACAACTAGGATCAACGCTCTGTGACTTGCAATAATCTCAGGATTTAACCTAATACATAATCGTCTGTGAGTGGGTCCAAAACTGTGCCTGTACACATGAAGCCAACCATGCAACCGGCATTTAACATAGGAGTCTATCCCAGGACTAAAGTCCTTTATCTTACATAATGGTTTTGAGATAAACCTTGATATACCGAATGTACTCTTAGTGCTGGTGAATGAGCATTAGCACAACATAAAATCATGTTAAGCTCATTAGGTGACATAAAGTGTAAGGTTACCTTGCAACTTCAGTTCAGTAGAGAATAAATTTTATTGTGTTTCCAGTGAAGAGCAACATGCCTGGACCAATACATTGAGCAATACAGCATTCTAATAGCTAAAAGAACAACATATATATGGAAAACTTAAAAAACAACAATAAAATAACAATTTCTTTCCTTAAAAGGTCATGTATAACTATATTGAAATGGCAGATAAGAGCTACACTAACTGTGGGAAACAAGCCCAGCCTAAGATAACAGGAAGGGAAAACAGCCATCTAATCCATGGGCTAGACTCAAGCTGTGAGAGGTAAAAGGGCTTAGTTACGCAACTCGGGTCTGAGAGGATAGCATAGGACCAATATACCAGACTTTCTGATATACGTAAGAAAAGTGAAAAGTAAACGGCTTATGACAGTGTGACTATGATAGGCTGCTTTATCTCTCTATTCGCTGTATGACTGCATAAGGCTTTAACACCTTTTGATATGAAACAATTTCCTGGACAAGAAATGGTTATGTGTGCTATTTACAAACCTCTGAAGTGCAGACAGGGAGGTGGTGTAGTTCAATCACAGTCTTTATGAAAATTACCTTAAATGAGTAAATGTTTGTCCTCAGAGAAAAGACATTTGACACCAACATAATAAACCCTAGAGATGTCGTACAGAGAATCCGCTGTGTTGCGTTGGGCTCTGTTGTATAGGGACACTTACCTGACTCCCTGCTAGGCGCTCGGTTGTGACGTAGGAAGAATCGTACTTCTGCTCTGTGCTGTCCCCATCTTTGGAGCACATCCAACATCCTCTCGCCTTCCCCTACAGCTCTCTCTGCAGATGGAGCACATGGTAAAAATATAAGCTTGGATGCAAGGTTAAAACATACCCATAAATACAATAGTGAAACATTCTAATTATATGAAGCCAGTCAAGATTAAAACATGCTACAAGACTGAGGGAGGTCAAGTGTCCATTTGCTTTGTAAATGTACATCACGTCATCTCCACACAATGATTTCCAGTAAACCAGCAACAAATGTAGCCTTTTACTTCAAAAAGTTTAAAATCCCATTTCATTCAAGGAGACAAAGACACCTCATAGTTAAGTAGATGCCAAAAAAAAATTCTCAAAAAAACAACAACAAAAAAACAAAAACAGAAGTGGACGGATTAGATGGCAATAAATGAGACAGTTTTCAGCATCTCGCAATCTCTTTTCAAACCACTTGTGGAGGTACTCAAACAATAATTGGCACTTTCCTCATTCTTGCGACAGCATCACCATGGAAACGATGAAGAAACTCTGCTCCTTTAATTCTGATTTTGAATACTTATGACTCTCAAAAAAGGGGGAAAAGGAGCCAGGCACAAAATTTCAACCATCATCCACCTCAGAGAAGAGCAGGATGCATGGCTGTGTTTGTCACAGAAATTATGGGCTGTACTTAATTTGCACTGCACACTCAAAAGAGATAAGATATTATCAAAGGAAGTGAAAAGTAGATGAACACACAGCCCTTCTGCACATGTATATGTCCTCCTGAGAAAAGCAATTGTATGCGTCACTCACCAGATCCACGCCACATCTCAGCCAAGTGGCAGTCCGTTTCCCCCGGCTCCTTGCACAAGTCCACCACATCCCGACAAAATGTCTCCGGGGTAACGGGAACCTCAGTGAAATGCTGGTCATTGTTACTGAGGTATACAGTCAGGAACATCTGTGCACAGCAGGAGGGAAGAAAGCCACACAGATTAGACTGAGATACCTTAAACAAGAACGAAATAGAGGATCCTGGTTTCTGGTTAGTTGATGATTGCAGAGTAAATGCCACATTTCTCTGGAATTAGTCAACCATTGTTCAGTGTGTGTGTTTATGTGTGTGTGTGTGTGTATATACATAAAATGAGACAGATTTATCATGTTTATTTTTCTCTATGTGTTGACAGTTATTATTTGAGATAATTATGTGCATATTTCTTGTGTTTAATCCTAAATTAACTGTCATGTCTTTAGTTTTACTCAGTCTGACTTTCTTTAATTAAGATCAACTCTTTGTGCCTGTTGCAATAATAATTCTTGCACTCGTATTCTTAAATCCAGTTTCTCTTGGTCAACAGAGAAATCAGAGAGCAGCTCCTAAAATTCCATTTCATTGCCCACCATCAAACTGAACTACAGCTATCACCACTGTGAGAGATCCCTCTTTTCCAGCACACACTAAACATCCCAGAGGATTCTGGAGGAGTTGGATTTGGAAATCGGTGTGTGAACGGCAGAGGGCAAAGACTGGTTTATGACTTTCTGAAAAGACATGAGTGATCTCAATAAGCTTTCCAAGACAGGATGAAATGTGAAAGCCTTTAGGTACTGTGGCAAAAAATGATCCCTCAAACACAAAATAGATCTGTTAGAGCTATCAAACTGCTATCAGACAATATCAAGATACCATCAAATACATTACATATATATATTATATGAACATATATTTGTAATATTTTCCATCTTTATTGTTGCAACAGGCACAAAGAGTTGATCTTAATTAAAGAAAATGTGACTGAGGAAACTAAAAATATGACAGTAAATCTAGGATTAAACACAAGAAATGTGCACATAATTATCTCAAATGTTATAAAAATGTGTTTGCTAAAAATGATTTTCTTGTAGTGGTAGGATATCCTCAACCATAATTTGATAACATAATGACACTGAAAGCTTAAATAAGGCCAACAAACATGCTCCAAGTTAAATCTAATAAACTGTTTGATTTCAGCTAAATATTAAATTTGGTGTAATGTCACTGCAGCGACTTCAATTATGATGAAACAAACTGGCAGCAGCCCACAGCCTCAGATAACCTGAGAGGTGTATAACTGTTGAGCTGGCATTGTTGTAGATTTTGTGGACCTCCAGGTTACGCCGTCAGGTTTTTTCAAACGAAGCTATTGTGAATGGTTGGGCCTACAGGGGCCATGGTGGGAACGCCGGTTCAGCTGGGTCACAAGCACAGAGGGCTTGAGGAGGCGAGCATACCAAGCAGCTGCACCCATGATGAACAAACAAAAGTATTCAAGTTGCTTTTTAACAGAGGGGGGAAATGAGGAGACGCACAGCCCTATAATAAGTAGCTTACTGGGTGAGTGAGAGAATAAATTAAGTTTTTTTTTAAATCTCCTAAGCAACATATAAAACCAGTGAAAATCTATTTCTTCCCTCTCTCAAAATAAGCTGAGAAGGAAGCAGGGTGCTGCTCTGACTCATAGGACCCGATTAAACTGTTCTGCTTTATGAAGATGTAAATGAAAGACCCCCATTATCACAGTTCGTGATTCATCCTTCCCAGTAGTGACCGAGTCATCCTTTTCAGGAATCAACAACACAGAAAGGCTGTAAACAGATTTAGTCCTTGTCTTCCCAAAGTAACACAGAAGCTCTATTGTGAAAGACCACCCTGAAGAATGAAGCTAATATTGAGATCATTTACAGTAGTGTCTGTGGGATATCAACAAAATTTAAAAAAGAAAGAAAGAAAAAACTAAAAGAAATCATCACAAATTGCAAAGGAGTTTTATCAAATAGTTTCCATCAATTTCATATCACCTGCCTTTAATCAAATAGCTGGCATCATCACAACCTCCCAGAGATGTATGACATTTAAATGACCCTGTTAATATTTGGCCAATGGAAGCAATGAGAGTGTGAGAAGGACGAGCCAGTGAGAGGGAAAGATAGTCTTGAGGGTGGAAAGCCATTTCTCCTCAGCACTAAAGTTAATGATCTAGAGGCTGCAAGCACCCAGGGCTAGCATCCATCTAGATGAGTTAGCACTTTACTGCCAATCTCCCTCCACCTCACATGTCTGGCCATTAAGGACAACAATACTGAACAGATGTGTTATAGACAAGTATGCACACATGATTCATCCAACCAATAAGACCAACACTTCTTAGAGAAAAACAAATGATATTGTAATTCTATGTTGTTGCTTTTTTTCCCTGAAAGATGGGTCTCATTTTATTTTTCAGCAGCAGACCATTGTGTAAAAAGAAAATGTTAATTGTATATGAATTTCACCAAAAAACCTTTTTTAGTTTCATTATTCCATGGCTTACTCATTAATATGCAGCAGAGCCTCATCTAGGTTAAAGAAGTGTACTTGAAAGAGCCACGAGTGCCACGACTCCGTGTCTAAATCAGCCCGACAAATTGAAAGATCATTAAATATTCATAGATACAACAGCAAGCAATATTTAACTGCTTAATAACAGCCTAACACAGCTGTGCAGATTCCAACAAGGGTATGATTCATACAACCAAGGAACCAAGCTGTATCACTTCAGACTGTACAGTACATGACCACATTTGATAAAAATGTGACATGTCTGCCTTCTGCCTATCAGGTGTGAAGAAGTGCTCAAGTGCATTTATTTCCTGTCTGAGATGGGTAAAGACATCGCCCAGAGAAAAAGACAGGACAGGCTGTCTCTGTGGCTGTGGGCCATCATTATAGCAATAGCTTCATAATTCCATCATAGTATCAGAAAAGTCATAGCTGTCTCAGAGGATTTAAGATTGGTATGCCAGCTAAGGATTGCAGAATGACAATTACAGTAAATGCAAAAAAATTTTAAAATAAAAGTGAAGCCTGCCATGTAGGCATTTATAAAGTGAAGCATAAGGCAAGGTCATTGGGGATATATCTTAGGGATTAAGTTAATCTGCTATATGAAAATATACCCTTTTAACTGTGTATCACAACACTAAGCTTAAATTCAATAGCACGACTTAATGCAGCCACCTCTGTACCTTACATAACAGTAAAGAAGTCATGTTTTTTCCCTATTAGATGCAAATATTCAGTAGAAGTACAAACAACAACCCAGGCAGAAGAAAAAAAAAATAGTGTTGAAGGTCAGTTTCACAACACTCTAGTCCAGAAAAATTGGTACAGATAGCTCTGTGTGCATTTCTCAATGATGAAAGGCTGCAACATCAAAACCTTCAGACAAAAGAACACATTTAAGAGAAAGATGGTGCCTGAAAGAGGAGGCAGTGCTTGACCTGCCCCGTTAGGAGCTGAAAGGGTTGTTAGAGAGACTGTGAAAATAATTACTTGATATACTGGGATGTTTGTTCTTGATTATTGCATGGAAACTGACAACTCTGAGCCCTAAAAGAAATTACATGATTGCGGAACTACACAAGCTTTCCATACTTCTTATGATGTTTGGACAGACAGCTCTTAGATGGCTTTAGCTTAAATATGAGGACTTCAGCTGTGGCCCAGTAAATAGATGAATGTAATGTCAGTGTGTTTGCGTGTGGCACTCCTTCTGATTCTTCAGATAATGTACATGCAGCACGCAGCAACACAAACAGATCTGCTGGAAACGATTTGCTGACTTGATAAAAATATGCAGGTACAGGACAAAATAAAATGAAGTTATCATGATCCTTTCATAATGCGATTTGAAACAGTCCTAAGAGCCTATTGGCCGTGGTGTACCACCTTGAAAATGACTCTTCGTGAACACCAATTCTGCTGCCCTAGTCTCTGAAGATCACTGTCCAGAAGAGATTGGACACATATTAAATTAGAGCAATCAAAACCATCTACCACTGCAGTTTCCCATTTCCAGAAATAGAGTAATCACAAAAGATTTTACCACAAAAGCATGAGAGAATTGAGAGTTGGGCATATTTTAGTCTATAAGTGACTTGACATTGGATTATTTTATCAAATAAGATTAATCATCTTATGTTGGCCAAATTATATGCCATTTATAACAATCCTTGTAATATACAAATGTTTTAGCCAAGACACTTTTATTTGTATTCCCCTGAAAATTTTTGTTTATATATTATCTTTCATATTCAACAATGCGTGAGGGATCTTCGCCTTAGGATTACTTGGCCTATTGCCTACACTCACTCTCAATTATAGATATTGCTGTGGTAAGCAAATGAATCAACTGAGTCTTGGTGACGGAGTCACCTCTGAATCAAATTAACAAGTTTATAAGACACTGCAGCAGCATGTTAGTGTGTAAGTGAGTTCCTTGGTTTTCCCTTAACCGCTTCAAAAGTTGACACAGTTCCAGCATAGTAGTCCTTCAGAAAGGTGAGGCAGCAGAAAACTCCCTAATAGATTTATGCATTATTTCTCTTCATCTCTCTATCACCCGCTCTCCGTTTTAATATGCTGCATTAGAAAATTAGGTGATGAAGGAGAGAAGGTCAGGAGTAATATAAAGCAGAAGGCATAGGGAATGTGAACACACAGCGGCATCATTCAGCTGTAACCTTTAGGACAAAAGCAATGAGCTTTTACAGCAGTTTGGACCAGTGGCAAGCTGTGACTCCTTCAGACAGAGAAGTCTGTTCTCATTTACTGCATTGCAGTGGTCAGTTTATCACTTCATGATCTGCACTCTTTCAACATTACTCGATTGCTTATCAATGTGATTAGACAGTTACTATTTTGTGCTTATTTTGGGGGAAGGGTAAATTGGTGCAAAAATCAAACGGAGAAGACAAGATGCATTCTTTTTAGAGGCCATTTTGAGTACTAAATTAAGTTTTTGTAAAACAAAAAGAAAAAAATATGAAGAAAGCTACACAATTAAAGACGTGAAAACACTGAAATTTCCTTTTTGTGAAAACAGCTTGTCTGTTGCATGTGGAAAAAAATCCTATTAGCAAAATGACCATATATCAGTCCTGACTTCAAGTGGTAAATAAAAAAAAGCAAGGAGTGAGGAAAAATGTGGAACTAGTACTTATTTGCTTTTAAAAAATCCACTGAAGGATGTCATTGTGCCTGTGTGGGTTTCAATCTATCATATGCAAAACAGACCCAAGCAACGCTGGAGAGAAGCTGACTGCACAAGGCAGGTACAATACTTGTGTTTTACCAATGCAGAAACTTCAAGATTGAAGGTATAAAGATGGCTACAAAGAAATAACTTCTGTCACAAACACAATGGTCGTCAGTGCCATACAAATTCTGTGAATTTTTAAAGGGGACCATAAGACCATAATAACGTGGCATTTAATAGACCAGTTTAAGAACTGTACTTCTGTGTGCACACTTTTAAAGCTGTATCTACCATATAAGTGAGTGTGTATTAATGCGGTAAGAAATATCAAAATTGTGTTTTGTCCTGTGAACAGAACAAACTCAAGATGCCTGCTAAATATTTGCAATGATCGGAGTGTTTCACTTTGACTGCAGGCACAACTTACTAAACGGATGGCAGATAAGCATATATAACTAGCTGTAGAGGCTGGGAAACAAGTTGTGTCAAATAGCTCTACCTGCTAGAAACTGTTGAGCTGTATAGTATTATCAAGAGATCTAGACACCACAAAGCTATGAGAGCTAAAATAGGAGGGTTTTTGCAGTAACACAAAATATTCTGAAAGAGTTGTTTGATTTCAGGATAATGCACAATAGCATAGAGACATAGACGGAGTCAAGCTACATGTACATGGCTTTTACATTCCTCATGACCAGATTAGCAGCTCGCCATCAGACAGTGCCGGGACACAATGTCTTTACTGTGCAAGAAAGACATTTCCAAGGAATTACACTCGTTGAATGAACAATTCCTCTTTTTACATGGATTACTCACAATTGTGAGATACCCAGTATTCCCAGGTGGCAAGTACATACTTGCTCAGGAAAATGGTGAGGTTCCTGTCAGAAACTAAGAAAAATAGTATTTTGCCGCTTTTGAGTCACTGGTGCATTGGACAGTCAAACAGTATATATGTGATGAAATCATTCAGCTTTTTAAAAGCATAACTTCTTGTGAATTACAGGCTTGGGTATACAATATGCTCTTACAGAGAAATTTCCTCAGCAATAATTAATGGATACCGTGGATTGAAAGAGATACAGAACCATTACAAGCGTATGAAATTTTGTTCACCCCTATTTTTAGCCAGTAGTTACTATGATTTTTTCTTCTGGAAAAATGATGCATTTCAATGTCTTTCAATGTTATATCACTTTGACTGTCTACTTGCATAAGCACCGCAACTCTCCCACAGAGTCAACACAAGCCTGTGGTGGCTACATAGAAATTCTACTCTGGTTTCTGTTGAAACACACACACAAAAAAGAAGATTCCCAGAGCATTATCTCACTTCCCCACTGCTATGCCTCCACCATAACAACATAAACAAAACATGTGTTCAGGTGAAGTTAAGGTATGATACAAATATGTAAGGGAAAAAGATCTACACACAAAGCCACTTGTATGATGGGAGAGGAACAAAGAAGTGCAAACATTTAGACCAAATTGTTTATTTCTCATTTTTTACCTATTTTGTTTTTATTGGTCTTGTTTTGACAGAACCATCTAGTACATATATTGACAAAAAAGAACAGTAAAATTAATTATGGACACATAACCACCACAAAATTCCCGCCTAAATGTGGCATTGATAAATGTCTGCAGAGAAAAGCAGACTTGAGCAGAGATAACAGCAATTCAGGGGTAAATGAGTTACGTGATGCTATGGTTCAATACAGGGCAAGTATCCCTTATCAGGGCCTGCCACAACGCAGGCGCACAAACAAAAAGCTCTCTACAACACACTGTTAAAGAGTCCCTGCTGCTCATTGTGCTCAAGAAACAGTGACCCCCCTATTTACCACCCCAGCCAGCAATTATGATACTACATTCTCACTACCCCCCAAGCCCCTGGCCTGCACAAGCAGGGTTGCAGGCTATTGGTGTAATTTATAAGACAATACCTTACATCAGACATGGCTAAATAGAGGGCACATTGTGTTTATCAGGCCAACGCCAGAACCCGTATTTCATTCTAAACACAACAGAAAAACACATCCAGGTACTGATATATTCCCGAGGGATAGAAATGAACTGAAGAGACCAATTCTGAGATTGCTTCTGTGCAAAAGCATAACAAATCTATTTGCTAAAATGTGACAATTCATATGAGTATCTATGAAAGCCAAGCTTGCTGGAAATAAATGACTACATGCAAACAACAGACTGGGGCCATGAACAAGACAGGAATCATCCAAATACATCCCTATCTTCACTGCTAAGATCATTAATTTAGTAATCAAGCTGTTTTACTGGATGGGGAGGTATGAGAAGGGCAATATCAGTACAAAAAGAATGCAAACACAAAGTTACACAAGATTAGTCATCAGTTGCTACATCTTTATAAAAAGTCATTGTACCAGAGCGTACCAGAGTTAGAGGCTGAAGGGAAATATAAAAACAGCAGCAATAATCTTAATTGCAAAACAAATTCCAGGCAACTTTATCAAGTCATCAGGCAATCAACTGAAAATTAACTGAAAGCTATTCTGAAAACAAATTAATCCTTTAAGTCGGATTAAACTATAAAAAAGTCAAACACTGATTCAAGCTTATAAAATGTGAGAATTTGCACTTCATTTTTTGCAAGCTGGTAATGCAATGTAAATCTACGATTGTGAGTGGCACTTTTCAATTATTTACCAAGTAATTGAAGTATAACAAAGTTTTATTTGCTATTAAAAATATAGATAAACAAAACACAGACATAATTTCTAGCTTGGTTTAATTTTAACCTAATACCAACTCAAGTTTCCAGCTCCATTTCTCTCCAGTAAACACATGCAAACAGACCAACGTGTCCTCTGTACATGAATCAAGGAGGTGCTGAGAGATTGAGCCATGCACTGCAGCAAAAGCAATGGACCTCTGATGATGAAGAGGATGATGGTGATGACACGGCAGGAGTCCAGAGCTGAGGTTAGCTTGTGCCAGCAAGACTTGGCAAGTGCCTTCTGCTTGATGTGTGTGGATGGATATGTATTTACTGAAGTGAGCGTAACAGATGATTGCATGCATCTGCAGTTAGCGTAGAATTTATTTTTCCAGACAAGATGTCCCAACAGGATATGTAGATTTAACGCTGAATTTTAACACCAGGAAATACGTCGATTATGCGCGATAACCCACTAAGCAAATACATTACGTCATTCTGTATAATCTACAAGCTCGGATCGTACTCACAACAAATAAACTTCCATATCAAGCCTGTCTCTGGAACAAAGTCAACTTCGTCCATTTAAACGTCCAAAAAATTCACAATGCGGTGTTAATGCAGCCATAATATTCTAAAAACACATTTTTACTACAGAGCAATGTCAAAACTTTTGTAAATAAAACAAACTCACCGGCATCATTTTAGCTTCGTACCGCATTTAGCTAAGCAGCACAGCATGAATCCCAACTGGTAGTTTCGACGAAAGCGGCGAGACAGGCGATCACTTTAATCCCGCAGCCTGAACCTGGCGACAGGCGAGGCTCCTTTCTCCAGGTTTTGGGGTTCCGGTTCTGCCTAAAAAACAACACATGTTTTATATTTTCGTCATTTCGACAAAAGAAACATAAAACACATAAACGTTAATAGCATCCCGTGTCGTGGACCTGTTGCTACCAATTACAGGGCCTTCACGGTAAAAACTTTCCGTTGCAGTTCAGTGAGCATCGCTTAACTTGAAAAACAGCTAGTTTGTGCGCGAGGAAGAACAAAACCCACAGTGGTTCGACAACGACACACAAATATAAACTAAACTAATAATACAAAAGAAGAGATAATGGTATGTTTTCCCAACGGTTTTACTTACAAGAGAGAGCGTAAAAAAACCAGCTCGAAACCCCGTTGACTGACAGTGTTGCTCGGTAGCTTGCAGCCTATCCCAGAGTGACGTAGCGAGAGGAAGTTAAATCCATTTTGGAATTCAGGCTCCGCCTCCAGTTCGCTCTGGAGCAGAAAACACCCCCACGGGTCAAACCAGTCCGATGTGAATGAGAAAAGAGACACCTGCGAGATATAAAAGCAGAAAGGGTGAAGCTCCTGTAACACTTTACTTTGAGCCAAGTGTATTTTTGATAAATAGTGGAAGTTGTAGGTTAGTTAACCTAATGGAAAAAAGAATTAATTATAGAAGTGAGTCGGCCAAAAGTAAGAGGTCTCACTCTGCTTGTGATTGACAAGTTGGAAGATTAACATGAAGTAGGTGGAGTCCTGGCAAACAGTATCGTGTGACATCTTACAGACGAATATCCCTTTCTTTTAACACAAGGCTTGTTTGGATTATCTGAATTCAAAGAAGAGTACATAAGGCTTTTGAATTACTCTTCCGGAGCAGCTTTTCTGGCTCTTTGAGGTTGGAAGACGTGCTGCAACTTTGGTTTCAGTCTCACCTGCTTGAGTAGATCTGGACTTCAATCCTTGGTTATTGAAGATGTTTCATCTCTCACCCAAGTGGCCTTTTCAGATCTAACTCTATATTTTGAGGGTCACTAAGGGCATGTGTGCACCATCATCGATCCTGTAGTATCAAAGCTGCACTTTACTGAATTTTGGCAGTTTTTCTAAGTATCCATCTTTATTCCTACCTCTACTTTAAGCTGTCAGGCCAGTAATATCAGTCTATATCTTGTCTTATATCTTGCTTTGTGTCTTTCTGTTGTTCATTTCATTGCTTATTCCAATGATGTCCTCTTGTGTTGTTTTAATGAATCAGCCACTGTGCTAAAGGGCGGATGTGAATCTAAAACAACCTCAAAGTCTGTTTCAGAACTGAACAAGCGTCTGACAGAAGGAAAATACTCCGCATAACTAAATAAATAGATAAAAGTCCAATTCCCTTTTATCCAAGCATTTGGAATTACCATGACCGGAACTCCAACATGCTGGCCAAGATCCCTCCTTATACTTTCAATATGCGGCCAAACTTCTCCAAAATGCAGACAAGGTTTTCTGTTATTTCTTCAGTTGTGTTTTCATTATTGTCTTGTTGAAAAGTTCTTCTACATACTGCATGATATCTCACTTTTGTCCAACATCCCCTGAAGGACTAAACATCATAAAGGCCATCCTAATGAATCTCAATACTTTATTAGTTTTACCAACAGCTGAAGGCCAACACTTCACCAAATATTGCACAAAGCTGGCCTCCACAGCTATCAGCCAAACCAAAGCAGATAACAGGTGAGTTTGGATAGTATTTTCTTTGTAAGTAATGAGGAAGTAGAAACCAGTCAACACTGATTCAATAATAGACAAAGAAGTTTGTATTTCCCAAACTCCTATCAAATTCAATGTCTTTGAAGGAAAAACTTTTGTTTGCAAAGTGCAGAATGATAATAAATTGAACAGAAGTAATTAAATTAGTGTCTGGTTGATTATTTCTTTGTTGTAACAATCTTTCATCCATCCATCCATTTTCTGAACCGCTTAATCCAAGTGGGTCGCGGGTGTGCTGGAGCCTATCCCAGCTATCAACGGGCGAGAGGCGGGGTACACCCTGGACAGGTCGCCAGTCTG
>JAVQJG010292922.1:0-21416 GCA_036024015.1 Craterocephalus amniculus | reverse complement strand
CCCCCCCCCCCCCCCCCCCCGCCCCCCCCCCCCCCCCGGCGTGAAGGAACTTATTTGTAATTGCAACTGAGGAAAGGTTTCCTAAAAGCATTTTTTGCTTTAATGAAGTCACTGGCAATGGCAGTTTGGTGTGAACCCAAAAGGTTTTAGTATTCTTTAGTAGTGTGTTAATATTATTTGTCTTGGCAACATGTAAAAAAAAAAAAGAAAGGGGAAAAAAAAAGTTAAATTGGCACAAGGAGTAGCCATGAGCTGGAATCCCAAAGCCAAATTTGTCATCCGTGTTTTTACTTTGAGGTGGGGTTGGAGGAAAAAATGTAATTAAGGCCATTGTTGCTGTGCTCTGTGGGGGAGCACTGGCTTTGGCTAAGCCTTGTAATTATGAATGATATCCTCTTTGGCCTGCTTTACTTTCTGTCCCTGCAGCAGAAATTGGATTTGTTCCACACACCCCTGCAAGACGTAAAATAATCTTTGACCTGAATTGTCATCACCTGCATTTGCAGCACAGAGCAATGCCTTTTTCCAGCCACTCAGCCCATTCACTTAAAAGCTTGCCATCTGACGAGCGACTACGCTAACATGATGATCACAAAAAATGACCGCCCTGCCTGCAGAGCGGCTGAGTGATCCCATCAGCGTTGGGTTACCTGGCTTCCCCCCTGCTCACTGTACCTGAGTTGAGAAAGACATTAGTGCAGTGGCATGGTGAGGCTAAGGAGGGTGGGATGACCTGTAAGGGTTTGGTTGTTGGTGTGAAGGCTCCTACATGCCTGAGTGCACTTTCTCTCTGGGTGTCTTGCCTGACCTTACCAGTTAGGCAGAGCACAGACTGGGCTTTCATTGCAACTAGGCTTGCAGCTTCAGGTACTAATAAAGCTACCATTTGATCCCCTTGAATTCCTAAATCGGTATCCTTTTGATTCCCTGCTTACTCGGCCTTCGTTTTTCCACTTTGTTCTGAATAGCGAATCAGGTTTCCACTCTCATGATGGGTTGTTTTGAGAGGTGGGTATAAATGTATGCTTGTTTCATAGACAAGAATTACAATATTTAGGAGATTATTTTTAGAGATTTCCCATTTTGGGAAAGATGCTTGATAGTTACTTCATCTATAGATTTTCTTTCATGTTGTCAGTGTCTTGTTCAGGATTATTCAATAAAAAAGATGTATGCATGTATATTTCCTGAATTAGTTGTCTTAAGTGTATGTTTCTCTATGCATCTTCATTTTATCAACTGCTTTACTTTTGAATCATATGTTAACATTTATTTCTTATTATTAGTTAAACATTAGATAATCCTTCCTGACATCATTGCAATTATTGTCCCTTTTTCATTACAAAATTGTACAGTTATATAAGAAACAGCTAACTACACTCAGTTACACACACAGATATGTGCTTGCTTGAAATTTACAGAAGGATTAGTGACTAAATAAATGGACTCATACATTTCAACAGCTTAGAGAATAATATGTTTACTTCAAGGGCCTGATTCTCTGGTGTAATGGGTGAATTACACCTATGAATTTATATGGATGCCCCAAGGCAGGCTTCATTGTGTTGTGACTGCACTGTGTGTTCACCCTTCCACCCTGCTTAAGATGGTGTTTAAAGAAATTACACCCCAGGTAGCAGCTGTTCTCAGGCTTTGTTAACTGAAAGCCCCTTTTTATGACTTCTGTCTATGGGGTTCGTGCTGCATACTTTAATTACTGCTTGTGTAATAACTGCTTCAAGGGTACATATTTAAGAGCAATTACTGTATAAGCTGACTGTAATCATTGATACTGACAAGAATATTGGGCTTGAAACACTGTCCACTATTTTGAATTGCAGCTTTTACCCTCTGATACAAAACTCTGCTTAACTTGTTAGACTTTCAGTTATATGCTGTCATATGATCAAATACTACAAAATATGCATAATCTGTCCTTGCACTTGTTTCTCTGCTTTTGACTATTCAGTCATCTGTTATATTATAATATTATATAATTATATATTTGATGTGCTTAATAAATTAAAAATAAATATATTAAAATAAATTATTTCATGATTATGTAAATTCAACAAATTATCACATTTTGCATCAGTCATGGAGGTTGTACTAAATCAATGGGAAAACAAAACTTTAATACATAAGGCAGTTGTTGTCTGATTTGATCTGTCTGTGTCATTATAACCCATGGGTGTTAAAATACTCAAGTGTAGTAGAACAGTAAAGCTGATATTGCATCTGGCCACAGCAGCTGTCATTCAACCACACCAACTTAGACACCTGTTATAATGCAGCATAATCAGGTGTCAGGTAGTATTGCTTTTTATCGTGTTGTGATTTTTTACTTATATCAAATTATGTTGGGTAATGATTATTGTTTCAGTTACTCACAATGGAATTAAGTTGGGGAGATGCAAACCATTGGAAACACTATCATTTATTTTATCTTGAAGTTCAACAACCTAAAACAATTTTTTTTTTTAAATTTCCGGTGTCCCACGCAGCTCATACCGCTGATCAAGTATTTCTAGCGCGACAAATAAATAAAGTTTATATATGTTTATTCTTTGTCAGAGTAAAACAAGTGCCCACCCTCTGGTATTTCTGAATGATCCCATCTCCTGAACATTTTCTTTAGTTTCCACTCTGCTGTCCAAATGTCAGGGAAGCATTAACTTGGGCCCTGCACACTCAGATCACAGAGAAAGTATTTCCTGACATGTGTTGGTGCCCTGGCCTGTACCAGCGCCTGGCTCTATGTGTGTGCCCATGGCACTCAGCAGAACAGGGGGAAATGAAAGAGCTCTTATCCTGGTGCCAGTCACAGATGCCCTGCACCACCACCCGCCCACGTCACCGCCTGCTCTGTCTGCATTCCCTTCTGACACTGTCCGGACGGGGCCCTACAGACCTGCAGGTGGCCCCATTAGCAGGGAAAGTGTGTCAGTGGAGCTGCGCAGGGAGTGTGAATGGAGCCGGCTGTTCCTAAATTCTGGCTCCTCAAGAATAGAATTTATACAAAGTGGAGTTGTCCAGTTGATTCTGGAGAGTACCAACAGTTGCAGTTTCTTAAATGTAATATCAACATGTTGTAAAATGTAAAGCTTTTATGCATTTATTCAGTTTTTCATATAATAATACATTTATAGCTATAAATATATATATGTCTAATTGTTAAGCTAGTTTTTTTATGAAATACAAGGGTCATGGCAGTGTGTAAAAAGGGGGGTGGGGGTTATGGGAATGGGGCTCCTGTGTGCTCCATACAGTCCAGCATCCAGGTCCAGCCTCTCGGCTATCTGTTCCACAAGCTGAGATCAAAGTGACAGTGCTGGCAAATGCACCAAGGCTCCGGCACTGCCTTGCTCCAGCAGCTGCTGAGCAGGAACAGCCCCAGCATGCCTTGTTGAAGTTAGGGAAAAGAGCTGAAAGATTCATGATCTGGGTGTGTCATTAACTCACTGCATGATTGATGTGCCACATGATGTCATAATGTCATGACTCAAAAGTAGACAAGAAAAATGCAAATATTTTCAAACACATAATTTCTTGTTCACTTTCACTCTGCCACACAGCCTGCAAGAGTGAATGTCCTGCATGGCTTTCTTGTAAACTATATCCACAAGACTTGTTAGGAAATTAGGAAGTGAGAAGGTGAAGTAATAATTGATATGATTTTTTTTTATAATCGAGGTACTGTTTGGCCCAATCCTCTCCACATGTGCATTCACGGATAGGGGTAGGGTGTTCCAATTCCAGTTAGGACTGAGGGATAGGGCTGAGGGATAGGGCTATTTACCTCCTCAACTTAAATTTTTTCAGGAGATCACTTCAAATGAAGGGGAATGAAAATCTCCCAGAATGCCAAACAAATCCACCCCGCAAAGCTACTGTATAAAAGTAATTTTTAACCAATCAATGAATGTTCATTCGTCCAGAAACAAGGGACAAAAAACAAAAACCCCCAACTAACAAACCTTTGATCTGTCAGAGCTAATTTGGTCAGACAGACTGACACAATCAGTCAGCTTTTGATTATTGTTTGGTATGTAGAAGAAAGCAAATAAGAGAGGAAACATGAACATATTAGCAAATGCAATTCCACAGAGTCTTTGTGTTACCATTTCTTTTGTTTACCATATACTTTTGTATTAAATTGCGCCCTTCTAATCCAGTCATGCATTTCACTGCCTGGGATACAAGCATAATGAAGGTTGAATGAAAATGGCTCAAGGGAAGTTTTTGAGAATGATCCCAACATATTGAAAATCAGCAAGCTGAGTGTAAAAGCATTTCATCACCTTTCAAAAATCTACATCAGTCAAAAAACGTGTGTGACATGTCTTTCTGTATGCTTGTACATTCTGTCCAGTTGATCTAATTTATTTCCCTATTCAATAAAGGGCCTCCTGAGGCAAGGTGGTGCACAGAGACAGACATGCGAGCTCTTGACCGTCTGTGAGTGTCTGCTCATTAATTAGGCCAGGGAATTTCACCGGCCCACGTTCTGAGGGGGAGCAAAAGGTACCAGATGGACTCCTGGAGGGGTGTAAAGATGAGAAAAACAAAATGGACAGGAAAAAAAACACGAGGAGGAGACACAGCGCACATTAACACTCTCACAAAAAAAGAATCAAAGTTGTCACAAAAGATCAGCCATCCTCACCTCAGGTTTTGCCTTGTTCACTAGCCTTGTATAATTATTAGATGACTGAAAACAGTTCAGAAATATTCTGTCAAATGTATTCAAACCACTTTCAAACTGAATTTAGCTTCTTTTCTGGGAAAAGAAAAAAAAAACACATAATCTGCCATAAAGCCAGCTAGGCTGTGTTTGACCCATAAATACCCTGTTTGCATTTTTGCCAGCGCAAATCCTCCACCCTCTCTTTGTAAATGCCAAGAAAGAAGCTTAAGAAAAGATAGAGCAATAAATTTGTTGCACATGAATACAGTTAATGTTGTTTTTTCATGTTTCATATGCTACTTGATTTGATTTTCTGTTATTGTTATTTCAGTTCTTAATCTTTTGTGATTGGGACTCTGCCAGTGTAAGTGTGTTTCAGGCAAGCTGATGAGACAATGAAATTTCCAGCAGTCTTAGCACATCAGCCATGAAGATGTTTACCATTTTGCTATATGAGATTTTTACCAGAGTAGCTGTCATCATTCTGCCACAAACAACAGAATTTACAACATTAGGATTATATTTAAAAACAACAACCCTGTCAATAAATCTTGAGTCATTCCTCAGGCCTACATAGCCTGGAAGTTCTTGTTTAGCTCAACCTGATTCCTCATTTTATTTAAAAATTCAAAAGAAAACAGGTCCTTAATTGCACAAATTTACGTATTGTATTTTTGTTTTGGTGGAGGGACAATGGTAGAGGATCGGACGAAGATGAATTATGATAAGGAGATTAAAAAGATGGACTAAAAGATCCAGGCTGAATAAACGGGGATAACAGAGTGAGAGTGAACAGGACAAATTGTCACAGTCATGAAAGGAAGGTGCAGATAGGTCAAACTCAGATTGAACGCATAGAGCAGAGTTGTGATAGATAGATAGATAAACAGGTAGAGCCAGGGAGGAAGACAGAGAACCTCTATTGCTGGTCTCAGGCAGTTTGACTGGTCGGTGACAGCATGCTCCTGCTCCGACCATACGGCCTGTCTCCTTCGCTAACAGCCCAGCTGCACGGGGAATGTCCCCCAGCCTGACATTTTGACATGGGCGCCACGTTGACAAATAGCTGGAGTTTTCACCTCCTGCTACACTGTCTGCTGTATGAAGTGAGGGGGGGTGAGGGGGAAGCAGGCTAACAGATCTGCTGTCAGACAGGGGGCTGCTGATCGAGGTCTCTTTGGGTGGCAGACTCCAACAAAGAGGGAGGGCTGGTCATTGACCGAATTCGTGCACCAGCTTTTGGAGCTCACTGCATGCTGGTGACTGGAGTTATCTCACACCCCTCATGTGCTGCTGCCACTCTCTGATTCTCAACCCCCTTGCCTCACAAACCCTTTACCTAGTAGTCTCCCAGCTGATGGGACTTGTTAGCTTGCTGTTGTAGAGGCTGCAGCGTAATCACAGCACGGTGTGAAACGTATTGTATGAATGTAAATTATCCTTAAATGAGGTAAGGTTATAGCATCATGGTTTATATTTCAAAGGGTTTCTGCTCTAAATATGTCAACCAGCTCTTTTTTCATGATTGGTGAGACAGGGTAAATATGGTTTTTCTTGGCTTAAAATGATCCTGGACACATATACATTCTACAAAAAGGTAATTTCCTGTTCACTCCTTGGCTGCTGCCTGTTGCATGCTCCCTCTGTGCCTGTGTGAACTTTGCATAGGGTGTTAGGATGCTCCAGTTTCTTCCAGCCTGTCCTGGATGTACGCCCCACCTGTTGCACAACAGTAGTTGGAATCCACACCACTTATTTCCAATTGTAAACTTGATAAACCAGGTAACCTAGAGACAAAAAAGTATGAATGGCTTTCCCCTTATGAAAAGGAAGTGTCATCCGTTCAAGCAACCCTCCCAAGTGAGACATTTAGGATTTAGGAGTGGTCAGTATTACCTTTAGGAGACAGCAGTCAGAACGCTTCAAGTTTGGGCTGATGGGCTTGCTAATGCTAAAAACATCTTAGGGGATTCACGAGAAAAATAAGTTTTACCATCAAGCACAAGTCAAACCTTGAATGGTTAAAGAAAATAATACATTACAAAATTTCATTCTGGACCATGTCATTACGTTTTGCAGTTGATTAAGGTTTCTAAGTGTGCACTGAACTTTTTTGCACATTCTTTATGTACAGGCGTGCATGCATCTTCTGCCTGCATATATCTATGAGCGAATATTCAAGCAAGTTGGCCGGGTGACTGTTGTTGTACCTTGGTACCGTTGGGGCTTTAAGTGCTGCTGGTTGGCTGTTATTATGGGGCTGTATTGATTAATCCCCTCGCCTGTATAACCTCCAGCTCACTTTGAGGCGTCCCCAGTGTGCCCGTGTTCTCAGTCGAGCACACGCTGTGATTAATGCCCATCTCCTGAGTCTACCTGCTACAGAGCACTGTGTCAAGCCAGATTTGTCAGCTCACAACTATAGATTAGTCTACGACTCTTCCTCAACTTTGGAGTGACCAATGCCCTGTAGTGTAAATCTGTCCCCTCTTTCCCCTCTCACTCAGCGCATGTCCCCAGGGTGAGAAGATGGAAGATGCATTGAACAATTCACTTAATAGATAAGCTGAATGTGCCTGACTTTCTTTTCTCACACCTCCCCTCTTTCCCCCCACGTCCTTCCTCCCTCTCATCCCTCGTATCTCCCGCTGCTGAAATGGAATTGGATCAAAGAAGGAAAGAAAGGGGTTGGAGAAGAGGGAGGGGTCCTCATTGGGTTTTGTTGAAATATTTATAGGTCAGGGTTGACTGGTTAAATTGAATATCTATGCTGATCTCACTTGCCTGTTTAACTTGCGCCTAGGCAAATATGTTTCCTTGGTGATAACCTTTTATGTACCAGTCTGACTTCATTGAAATGCATGGAGATAAAAATATGTCACACTTCACAGTCAAACCAGGAAGCCACTGATGCTCGATTATTCTAATGATAATTGACCCCCACCTTTAGCTTGCTTATATTCAGTAGTCAATCACTCCATCCGCTGTTAAGATATGGAGAAAATATGTGCTGTCATTTACATTACAAACCAGCATTGAATGTCAAGTACCCCAGGCGAGCCATTTGTGTGGAGAAGAATGGGAAAAATATATGGCCAATTATGATTTCCAATCTTTTTAATAATTTAAATGCTGTTGATATGTGAATTACTGGCAGCATAGCTCTCAGTTCTGTGCTTGTTTATTTCCAGCAGTACTATTTCCTCCCTAACAAATGACTTGATGTTAATCTTCATATATAATTTTCATTTGTCTGATATAATGGCTTCCAGTGGTATGCTGTCAAAGGCTGATAAATTGACATGCAGTATCCTAGCTAAAGAATCAACAATGAAGAAATGTTTGTTGGCCAAGAAATGATTTTTTTCTATCTCAGGGCACTCATAGTAATGAATGAAAGCATATTCATGTATGCACATGCACAAATACACATATGTATGTGAATATAATTTAATGTCTGATACTTTAGCATTGCGCACTTTGATCCTAATTGTGCAGAATGTCATACCTGTGAAAAGTACTTCCTTCAAGCTTACGAATGCAAGCCAGCTTCTCAACAGCATTACTCTCCGTGTAGCCTACTGATCTTGGTGAGCATGAGCAATGTGTCCAATGTTGTCAGTTTCATCTAAGAAAACACACAATATGGGTACAATTTGCATAAATTTCCAAGTGAAAAAGCATGGAAGCATGCTCGGCAACTGTGCCTGTTTGTTTAAAGTCAGCCAAAGCTCTATAATTAGCAGTGTTTAATTATGGAAATGGCTGCCGAGGAGAATTTCAAACGCACTGCTTCCCCAGATCATTAGTCACAGGGGCAAAAAAATGAAATGCTCTCAGCAATGAAGGGTTCATATTTCAAGCTTATAGCTGCTAAAAGGGTGTACTCAGAAAATCAATTTTATGAAAGTCCGTTCAGCACTAAAGGGAGTTCCATGCAACTAAGCAATTTTGAAATAATGTCGGTGGGGACCTGATTCATGGACGGTAACAGGACTTTCCTCTCCTTGCCTGGGACATTATCCTCTAAGCTAAGGTCAGAGTTCAACCTCTGGTCTAAATCAACCTCTGTTTAGCATAACTCGATTCTTAAAGGGCTGCTGGCAACTCCACACTGAATAGATAAGTAGTTGTCTGCAGGCATGCAGAGTAGCAGATCAAAGGGTTAGCCTCTGAAAGCTGTCTGAAGACTTAAGTGGGAAGGGGCAAAGTTCAGGTAAACTATAGCATGAAACCTAACCTTGACCCAATAAAGTGATAGTTACCTTAAACCACAACAATGATATCTTAATCTTAGCCACAACCTCACACACTGACAGTAAACATACAATTTGTGCATACCTCCCAGCGCACAGGCGCCCTCCATGCTATAAATCCAGTCCCTGTTGCTTCTTTGATTGCCCCCCACATCAAGCTGGCTGTCATTCCCTGGTTGGAAGGATATGGACGACACATGTGCTGGAGACTATTGGAGACAAATGGGAATGTCAGGCTTCCTAGCCTCTGCTTCAGAAACCACAGTGCACAGCGCCCACATACTCTGTGGGAGGCCCTGCACTAATAGCTTGTTGTGGGGATTACTGTCTTTTAGTGTGTGTCCTGTGTTCTCTAGCGGAGGCGGCTGCAGCGGTGCTGAGGACGTTTTGGTGTGTCGTTTAAGCTGGGAGGTCACATATAAAAACTGCTACAGCTGCACTGGGACGGCTGGCCCACGCTCCTCACAGGGGATTCCCATTAGGCAGATTGATTGTTTCCTCTCCTCTCCTCCTTTGATTCATGTCTTCCATCTGAGCTCTAATGAGCCATCGGCCGTATGGCACCACTCAGGGCATCTGTGCATCGGCCCCGCGCTGTACAGTACATGGCTAATGGGAAGCTCAAACTGCACTGTAAACACACACATACACACATTCAGTACTGGACACAGTCACACCTGGGATATGTGTTGTCTGCAAATGCTCCTTTGTGTTCAGTTTGGATTAGTTCTCCTCTTTAGTTCTACGTGAAAATGGCATAGCCTCACTCTGATGAGCTCTCAGAGCAGAGCAGACTCGGGATGAATGTCGGTCTGCACACATTTTTTATTCCACCACAGAAAAGACAGGAAAGTTTTACAACCCAATACCACAACTGTTATTTTCAGCCTCAGCCATCCATATATCCTCCATCATCCACTTTCATGGTACACACAGAATGATAACTGCGATAGCAATCATAACTACCCATATAAAAACCTTTAACACACTCCAGAGCGTATATGAGCTTTATTCTTTACCAGATACTCTGTGTTCCTTAGTGGAGGGTAAAAAGCAAGTGGTTTCCCCTCAAACGAAAGTTAACCTGCATCTGATATTGATTCAAGGCTACATTTTGAAACATTTTATTCGGGATAATTTTCTACCTTGAGAATTTTTGAAGTGTAAAGGCTCCAGAGCGAATCATTCAGCATGTTTGGTGATGCCGTAAAATCGTTTTATTAAGCCTGAGTCCTCTACTTTCCTGGTGCAGCTGAAGGTTACACACTCTTTCTTTGTGCACAAGAAAATCGGCTGGAAACTTGTAAATCTCTGTCTGCTTCCTTCTAAAAAACCTTCTCTATTTGCAAAAGGGAAGTGTAAAATACTGTTTGGCATCTCTCCCACTCCAGCAGTGGTGTCAAAGATTTGAACCCACAGCATTAGACAGGCACATTTGTTCTGAAAATATAATATTAAATAACATTCCCACCCCCCAATTTGTGAGAGAATGATATGTGATAAACTAGTCATTGACTGAAGTGGGCTAGAGGGGAGAATAGTTTCAGCCTCAATGAACTGCAGATGAACTGAGTGAGTTAAGGCAGAGTCATAAACACATGCTGCTCTGTGTTATTGATTGGGGAGAATAAATGACTGTTTGCTAAACATATTAGATCAGAGAAGACGTGGCTCTCACACTGATCACGGTGATCTGCAGGGTGGCCCCGGGTCTTGTCTTTTTGTGTTTGTTTAACTGTGTGAGAGCATGTGAGTGCTGGTATGGACTTGATTACGTGTGCGTGTTTGTGTGTGTTGTTTTTTTTTTTCTTTCTTTCTGCTCACATACATTTAACAGTGAATCCAGGTTCGGCCTTCAAGTCAATTGCAGTCTCAACTGACCTGTGGTATATTTCTTTCTCTCTCACACACACACATACACAGATACAGACAAATACACTGTCACCTCATCTAATTTGTGCCAAAACACTTCAAGTTGCCTCCACACTGTATGTGGGGAAAACTGTCTCTAGAGGTCACTGCAGTTCCATGGGTGACAGACAGTTTGGGCAAGCAACAACATCCTGTTTAACAGAGCTACTCAGACAAAATCCAGGGATTGAGGGGGCAGAAGAAAAAAGATTAAAGAAATGCGAGAGTATCGCAGTGAGTTTCAAATAGCCACACACAACTAAACACTCAGAAAGAAACCATGAAACTTTGTCCCTAAAAGCTGTCATTCCAGAATCAAGTGGTGCTGTTAAGGTGCAAACAGTGGGGATTTAACAGTTTTTGTCTACAGCGTCTATGTCTTTTACAGTCTGGTATTCAACTTCCATTAACTGCTTTAGCATGTTGAAATAAGCTAGTAAATGTTGATGTTCAAAAACTAGTAAGTAATGAGCAAACTAATAGGCTAAAGTTTCCAAAACTACAGCCAACTTATGAGAATGAACTTAAAAACACAACAACAGCCTCATCCTGTCTTTAGTTTTGGTTATGCTTCTAAAGCTATTATTTAAATCTGGTACAGAAGGGGAAAAAAGGGGGGTGAACATGCTGCCAGGCGCCTCCCTTCCACTAATGCTATTACACTAGGTTATTTTTAAAAGTTCCTTTTCTAAACATTTACAGTCAGTAGTACACTAGGAGTTGCTGTTCCATATGCTTTGTTTGTATTGTGGTTGTGGTCTCAGTCGGGCTGAATCCGCCTGCTCCAGTGAGCTAGTGGCAGCTTCGTGGTCCACCATGCCAAGTTTAAAATTAGTAACAAATTTAATATATACTCTGCTGGCATCCACTGCTTTTTGCTGAGTGCAAAATGCTCTGATAGTTTGTCGTGGGGTCTCTCTGGAAGACCACAACTAGGCCCAATATAGAAAACTCCAACTGAACAGAGAAGTAAAAAAGAAAAACGAAATCCAGAGCAGATGCCGACAACGTCCGCAGTGCTTAGGCAAAGAAAGCTGAAGCACTAACAGGGGACCACCAAGACAAACGCAGCTCTTGCAATGACTCCCTCTTCCTGGCAGATGGGAACATGCATGGCCACAACCTCAAGCCCAAACTATTAGCATGACCTAAACGACAAAACCATGCTCCTGTTAATGGTATAATCATGGAGGGAAATGATTTATGGCTTTCATTTTTAAGGGGCGCTTACCCCATAACTCCTAATATGGAGGAAAATATCTGTTTTCACTATGGACGCCCTCCCATATTGCATTATAGGCTGTTAAAGCATGGAAAAGAACATATTGGTGTCATAAATTTAGGTTTCAAACTAGACACCGTATAACCTGCTGCAGGGTTTTAGACGGTGACAGCAGTGAAAAGTTACACCACAGCGAATGATTTTAGTTTTGATTCACTTGGATTTGAACCTTGGAAGTTAGAAGTAATTTCTTTGAATGTATTTCATCAGTGTATCTCTTCTTGGCTTCTTTTTCCAACCATCACATCCTCAGCTGCCCACAATAATATACTAAAAGAGATTTACAACACACTGTAAAAATGAATAGGACTTGTTTTAGCTTCTCACTGATGCCAGGTAATTCAGTTTTCTGGGACTTTTAAAGGGATTTCAAGCTCATAGGATGTTGAAAATTTGTCCTTTAAATAATATTCCATGTTTGTGCACGCCAATTTGAGGACTTCTGTTTCTGTAGCAGAACCCAGAAAACAAATGTAATATTTTTTAATGAAGTTATTCAAAACGTAGAATTAGTGGTTAGTTTTATATGAACAGTTTTTCCTCGTCATGAAACAAGACTTAAACTTCACTGTAGTTTGTCCTCTGACCAGTAGAGGGAGGTCACTGATATATTTCTGCTGCGGGAATCTGCATCCTCAGGGTTCTTGATTATGAGTGATTCTAAAGAAATGTGTCAGTTATTATTTTTAGACAGCCACATAATGCAAGCACAGTGGGCCCTTTGAAGGCTCATTTATTACAGAGGAGATAAGCATGTTGCAGCAGCCAGATTCCTCTGGAACAGGTCACCAGCCCTGATTAAAAGTGACTTCAGATCAGGCTATAAATATTTGTCAAGCCTACCTTTGAGAGGCAGGCGAGCCGTGGCTTCTCTGCTCATTTGCCACATGAAAGTGCAAATGGAAACACTTTAGGGTTAGGAGCTACATCATTCATAGCTGGTATAAGATGGCCAATAAAAATGGCGTAATTATGATGCTCCATCATTTGACACAGCTTGAGGGGCTTGGGGTGTTTGCCTGCAAGCTGTAAGCAAAAGAAAGAGAATATCTCAGCCATGAATAATGGGACCTGTATTTTTATGAGCATACTGTATTTAAGTGTGATCTTTGAAAATGTGTGGTCTCTCTCTGTTACCTCCTCCCTCCTCCCCTTCTTTTTCGTTTTCTTTTTCTCATTTTCTCACCGCAACTGTTTACCTAGCTGCACACTGAGTGTGTTGCAATAGCCAGTTTTTGATGCCTCTTATTCCTCTGCTATATCAAAGCCACATCATAACAATGATAATAATGATAATAATGCCTTGCTTCCAGTCACCTCATTTGTTTGTTGTTGGACATACACTGATGTCATTTGATGAGGGCCCATTTAGTTTCTTTGTGATAAACAAAGCTATTTTTCATATTTCATGGCCTCCATACAACATATTTAAAGAACATAATATGATTCACAAGCCATAAGTTTCTCTCCAGTGTCATAAATTACTTTTGTTTTTGATCAGGAGCCCTCAGTAGGTATTCAGTGTGGCTTTCTGTCATTTTTATCCACTCAGCATGCATATGTTTTTGAGGTCAGCCATGTCACAGTAATGATACATTCTGTAATCATGGAGGTACTGTTCTTGGAAATGCCTCTGCATTCCTTGGTGTGTCTGCTTGATATATGAGGGCCATGAGTAACAGTAAGCAGAGCTGATGTAGACATCAGGCAGGTGTGGAGACTCCATTAACGGGAACCATTTGACTTGCACAACCAGTCTAATCCTACACAGGAGCTTCACATGGAGAGGCAGGCCCCCAAGAAGAGCACAGTGGAGAACTGTGCTGTTGACACCATACTGCTACGCAACCCTGCTGTGAGTTTTCTTCCTGCCTGCATGATGCCAAGAAACTAATGTGGTGGAAATACTCTGTTCAGGTGGAGGTTGTTCATTATATCTGCTTCTGCTACTCAGAGTGCCGCGTATTTGTGAGAGGGAAGAAAAAACTGGTGCACAGTCTCAAAAGAGAGACGAGCTTCTGGCCTCACTTGCTGGACTTCATCTGTCAAATCCTCCGTGGTGTTCGCACAGACTGCATTGAGGAAATTGGAGACATAAATTGAAGAGAATTGATGCTGCTTTTTTGCAGAATACTGTTGCTGAACATCGTTTCTGTCTCCTGTCCAAATGAACAGCCATGCAGCTTGTCACCTGTGCAGCTAGATGGAAATAAATCACGACTTGATTTTTCTGAGAAGGATCGCACAGTCTTTGAAGCCAAAAGTTTAACATTGAGTGCTATCTCTGCCTGTATTGTGTAAAGATACAAAATTATATAAACGTAGATTATTAGAAAAGTTTGAGACACTAATGAAGTCACACATTAGTATGGTTTAAATTTTACTACGATCTAAAAGTTGTAATAATTAAGTGGACAGAGAGCACAGTAATTCATATCAATATTTTGAACTGTCACTCTAAACCAGTATTCCACATACTACTGCAGTTCCCACTGCCCTACAAGCATTAGATGTTTATCTGCCCCTGAAAACTATTGTAATAAACAGCCAAGAGTTGTACTGTGACACCAACTCATCCTTCTGATATGACCTAATTTTTAAGTGGTGTAAAGCTGGGTTAGAACTACAAGCCATTAGAAAGTGAAAACACACCTTAACAGGCAAAAACACCATTACTACCATGTAGCCAGGGAAATAATATTTTATAACTTTGTGCAACTCATTTGTAAGAGAAAAGAGTTTCTATTTCACATGTCTGTGAACCAGGCACCCTTTCGAAGCTACCTTAAATGTACAACTTTTGAAATAAACATGGGCACTCAGCATCCATCCATTCATCCTTCCATCCATTTACTGCTGCTAATCTGCGTTCGGGTTGTGGGGATAGCAGATCAAGCAAGAAAGCACAAAGCTTCCTCTCACTGGCCACTTCTTCCAGCTTGTTTGTCAGGATCCTTAGGTGTTTCAAGACCGGTTGAGAAATGTAGTCCCTCCATCCTGTCCTGAATCTTCCACAGGGTATCTTTCTGTTGGGATGTGAGACCTCACCCTGAAATGGTTCAGGGGGCATCCTTACCAGATGCCCAAGCCACTTCACCTTGCTGCTCTCAATATAGAGAAGTATAGCGGCTCCAATCACTCCCTCCCAGATGAACAAGCTTCTCACCTTGTGAGCCTAGCCCCTCTACTGAGGAAACACATTTGAATTTATGATCTCGCTCTTTCGGTTACTTTCGGTCGGTTACTACCAACAGCTTGTGACCATAGGTGAGGGTAGGAAAAAAGATGGGCTGGTAGATTGAGAAGTTCACCTTTTGACTCCGTCTTCACCATGACTGACAATGCAAAGTCTGTATCAATGCAGATACTGTACCAATCTTCTTGTCAATGTCATGCTCCATTATTACCCCAGTGGTAAACAAAAACTAGAGATGTTTGAACTCCTCCACTTGAGGCAAGGTTTTATTCATGACACAAGAGAATACCTCGGGCTCATATTTGGAGGTGCTGAATCTCCAACCGCTTCACACTCAGTTATCCATTGAGAGTTGGAAATCATGGCTTGATGAAACCAGTAGAACCACATCAATAATGAAAACTAAAGACCAAATTCTGAAGCCACAAAACTACATCCCCTCAACACCTAGAAATTCTGTCCATAAAAGTTATGAACAGAATGAGTGAACAAGGGCAGCCTGGTGGAGTCCAGCCTTCACTGGAAACAAATCTAACGTACTACTGGGAATGTGGACCAAACTTTGACACTGGGACCAGTATGACTGGTGTCATACAAAGACTGGATAGCTTGTTCAAGGAGGTCTGGTATTCCATACTATCTGAGCACCTTCCAGACTCCAAAGGGAGGCACTGTCAAATGCTATTTCCGAGTCCACAAAACACAAGTTGACTGGTAGGGCAAACTCCCATGTCCCCATCAAGAACCTACAAAGGGTGTAGAACTGGTCCATTTGTCCTCTGGCCTTCTATTTCACTGTCCCACAGCTGGAGGAAAACCACATTGCTCCTCCTCAATTAGCGTGGACAGTCAGTATTGGAGTCAATATACTGTAGTTTAGTGTTACATTGCATCCCCTTCATTTCATTTCAACATTTCAGTGTTAGTGCAGTATCCCTGTTAGGCACCTGATCCCAGTCAAAAGATTACATTTGTGCAGATTTCTTGATTACATTTAATAAGTAAGCAGTTTTCCCCTGTTACATGGCTGGACATCAGTATTAGAGATTTGTATGAAATATAGGCGGTCGGCCTATAATATAAAATACCATGATTGAGAGGTAAACAGGGATTCAACAATAGACTCTAAAGGCCAACAGATGCTCAACAAAAAGGGGAAGAAAAACAGAAGGAGAGCAAGAGATTAAAACTGAGATGCTAGGGATTATTTAAAGGCATTAAAATGCCACAGAAGATTATTCTGATGTTGGTGACGCTGACCTGAGGTCAGTAAGCAAAAACTGCCAGTGCAGCAGACAGAGATAGCACAACAATGGAGAAATTGCTCACACGTAGTTAGGACTCCATTTGCTACAACATAGTCACTTTCTGGGTTTGACATTAAGTAAATTCTTGAGGTTTCTCTGCATTTTCATTTTTGTTATTTAGGTTCAATGTTAAGAGGACCTTCGCTTAAGCATATGTAATATTTTGAATACTAACAGATGAGCTAAAACAGTAATGACGTTTCCCTATGGGATCACTTAAGCTAAATAGTAGTCACATAGTTTTACATTCAATTAGACAATAACTTGAAGACTTGAATTGACCTAAAATGAGACATGAAACAGAAAAAGTTTGGCACTCATTAGCATTTAGATCCGTAAATCTCTATTCCCACACTCAACAGGCCTTGCATGCTCTGAGGAGAATAAGGTTGAGAAATGAAGCAAGGTCCTGGGAAATGGCAGCACCACCATCACTTTTTGCCATGCTTTTTATCTAGATTGGTGGGCGCACGTATGCAATAGTTACATGAGGAGCTGATCGTTTTGCATCAAGTACTCCACCGAGACCTGGATTTTCATACACAAAGCACAGGTCACAAAGAGGTCAGAGTTAGAAGAAAGGGTCGCAATGCAACATCTACCCAAACCACACAAAGCCAGCTTTTCATCCCCGCTCTGTCCATTCCACAAACTCTGTAATTGTCTTTGACAAAACTCATTAGCAGAGACCTTGTAGCAACATCGGCAATCAGAAATTCCATGGAGGGAGACATGCTCAGAAACAATGTCCCACACATATTTCATTGCGCCTTTTGACAAAATGTAATGAACTGTGTATATTGTCCCCCTCATCTAAACTCTGAGCTATTGGTACAAAGACTATGTTTCATGAGCCAGCCTGAGCTGCCCAGCGTGGGACACAACAAATGGCACCTCCATGCTGGCTCTTTTGTCAGACTAGAGGGCAAATTATTGTTTGCAATGTTGTCGTTGTTATTAAGGCTCCTATTTATACAAAGAGGCCATTGATATCGTGTCAGAATAATTCCTATTCTTTTACATTGCAGGCACATGCTCATTAAGTGGGGGCCTAAATGAATGAAAGTGCACATGTGATGGATGTCCTTCCCAGTGCTTTGTCAGAAGTTAACCCCTCATTGACCTTTAGCTTAACATTGTAGACACACAAAACTCTTTGTTAACCTGGTGTCAGGTCCTTCGTGAGCACTGGTAAGGGAAAATGAAATAGTGCATGAAATAAGCACATAAGGTGTATATGTGCCCTTATCCCTGTATCTCAAGTCATACAAGATCATTTGGAGGCTGGAAAAAAAAGATCAGTTACATTAATTAAATGCTTTGTTTTGTCTTTCTACTGTCACGGATTAAGTTTGTTTCAAGTTATGAATGAGCCCAACCATTTGCCCTTTGTTTAAAAGTGAAGACACATCTCAGCGGGGGGTAAGACTCAATCATAGACTAACATAATCATAATTAATCACAAGTCGTCTTCTCTCCATACTTGTCATGTGTTCCAAACACTGACTTAACAGGCCACCTGTCATTGCTGACAGCAAGTTGGCCTGTCAACTTGAAAAGACCATAGGATGCAAGTAGCAACTTGGCCCAAAAAAGACCAATGATGCATGACATTATGAGAAGGGTGAGTGGGCATAGGGGGTCGCTGGAGGGGGGGGGTGTTGAATGTAAACATATGTAGTGACTTGATACTAAAAGCTGCATGGGTATATAGACACCCTCTGAATTCATGCAAGGGATGGTCACAGATTAAGCTTGTCAAACCAATTTAAACATTCATGTTTACCATAGCTTGTTTTTCTATTTTTGCATATTTGTGCCTCTCTCGCAAATAATCTAAAATCTGTTTTGGATTATGCAAACACGCTCATAGGGGGCCAACCATGCCCCCTCCCTCCCTCTCTCACTAATGAAAAATGTAATTTACCAAGAGGAAGGCGTGTATTAGGGAGATCTGGCTGTGCATATAGGCTACCTAAAGAACTTATTATTCTGTAACATTGTAGTTTGTCACAGATTTCATGTCTCGCCTCAGATTAAACAACATCAGACAAATAGAAAATCTTGTGTCTGTCCCCTCCCCCTGCATCTAACAATAACACAAATAGCTAAATGCCTATTGACTCATCCTCACTTCCATTATCTTTTTTTATTATTTTTTTTATTAAACAAATCCTTTTCTCTCATTTAAAAAACATGACAAAGTTTCTGATCCATGACATAGTCTACAAATCAGGTGCCATTCATATATCTCACTGATACAGCAGCTCTAATCACACAGACACACACAACACACAGTGGACAGTCTAATCGACCTGTTTGCTGCTTCAGGCCCACGCTGCTATATGAGCCCATCACAGCCATTATGTAGCCCGTGCTTCCCCCCCTCAGGTACATTGCCATGGTGGTAATCCCATTGCGCATGCATCATTACCTTCAACAGCATAAGGCAGCTTTTCTTTACAGCCTGCTATTTAATTAAATTTGGTGTTAAATATTTGATACAGGCCAGCCCAACATCCTAATGTAGAGAGAGTGACGCATGAGGCGTCATGGGTGATTATTGTCGAGAAGGTCAGAGAGAGTTGCGGCTCCCTATTAACAGCCTGTCATTACCAGACCAGCAGTTACAGTTTTCATCCTGTGATGTAGTAGACAGAAACTTCATATGGAGAGCTGAGACTCATCTTTATTTATTTAGTTTAGTTGAGTTTTCTCTTTCCCAGTCCAGATATACTTTAACGGGAGCATTTAATGACTTGACTATGAATTAAGCTCTCAGGGCGTCCTGTTATCTCCCACGGGTTTTAGTATTTTGGCGGTTGATTTCTTATGATTTATCACCATTATTAGTTGCATGCAATATACGATTCGGATATACCCTAATTTAAAAATTGCGATTATTTTATAAGGCATTTATTCATTTATTTATTAGCTTTCATCTTGATTAATTCATTTATTGGCTTCGAGAAAAATAATCTAAATAGGTTAAATAAGTTATTTTGCCCTGCTTTCCTCGTTTTGATCATGTAGATTTTTCTGGATTTGATCACTGGCGTCTTTTGTCCTGGCACATACATCCTGGCACGTGGTTATAGTGCATAAGGATTAAGGCCGAAATGCCCTACTGAAAATATTTGTCATTAAAAGCATCGTCCCACAATACGAGCTGAAAGCGCGTTCTGTTATACTGGAGAATAGTACGTGTTAAGTATTTGTTGAAGTGGTTTGGAATCAAATTAACTAGAGTCTGAGTCTTTGCTTAGAGATTAAATCAAAATTTAGGGCACAGTGAATCAACACAGGAAGAGAAAACTGAAAAAATAAGAGAATTAGTCATAATTGTAATGACAGCTATTTAAAAAATCACAACTTTGTGTAATTATCGTCACTATTAGCCTACGGTTTTTAGTTTAAGATTAATCTTAAAACCGGTGGTTTTGTTAAATTTGCTGTGCAGAATTGTTTGGGACTCCTAAATTGAATATTTTGAGAAGGTTGTGCAGGAGATCAGTGCATCACAATTAATATCCCAATAGCAATTAGTTTGCACAGCACCCGTTCGGAAGTGTTTGATTTTCAAAGTTTGACGGGTTTCCAGACCGTCAGCACGGATCACACACTACAGTGATCATCTTATTACGTTTGTCTGTGCGGAGAGGGATAGTTAGAACATAACGAGATGGTCCATAAGCAAAACATCCAAATCAAAGGGACTTTGAGGGGCCATGTGAATGTCTCTGTTGGGTTTGATCCTACAAATGACCTTTTAATTAACACAATGTTAAGTTAGAGCAGCAGCGCGCTACACAAGGGACAAAACAGCATTCATCCTCCGTTCCTGCCGCGTTACTTGGCCTGAACAGTAACAAAGTGTTTGATGCCACTACCGATTAGATGCTGACAATAGAGAGAGGATGTCCCCTTTCTTCCGCAACTTGTGGATTTCACTCACGTCCCTCCTCTGAATTATGACCTTCCATCGGCGCTGTGTCGAGTCAAGAATATAAACTTTGATCAAATGTACATCTGCAAATGTTTTTTAATTGGCTGCTGATACGCACAGCGCTATAAATAGCATGACAAAACACAGGAAGTTCTTGGAAAAAATGTATTAAAAAAAAATATATAATAAATGGTAAACACAGGAGAAGCTCACAGTTTAACACAATGACAAAAAATATTCATATCCAGGTGGACGCGCAAAATAGCCGATCCAGTCCCTCGTCAGCCTTGTAGTCCGACGGGTTTTTCTCTTTTACATCAGACAAAAATGACACTAAGCCACTGTAAAACCAAACACTTAACAAAATACTTAAAGGACGTATAAATCCAACGAATCAACTCGTTTAAATAATAAGTAAAACTGACAAAAACACAAAAATAAATAAATACACAAATAAGAAAAATAAATAAGTTTGCTACACTACACGATTGCCTTACACAAATTCGGCCGTTTCCATCTCGTTCTTTTTGCATCTAGAGTTACTTTTGCATAAAGTCTTCATCACTTTAAAAACAACGTTGTGCAAAATGATAGTCAAGTCCACAGTCTGACAGCTGTCACTGCAGCAGCGCCACATTGCTCCCATGTGTCACTGAGGCCGCTACCCGGCCAGTGTGTCTTTAAGTGCATAATAAATGTCCAGGTTTTTATTGTTGTACACTCTCCAGTAGTCTATGAGAAGAAGAAAAAAGGAACGATAATTAAAATATGTTAGATGGAAAAAAATTATATTAAAAGGAAGTTGTTTATAGTTACTTCAGACAAGGTAGC